>WSZQ02093958.1:0-12762 GCA_019419845.2 Weissflogia rhopalogaster | reverse complement strand
GAATCCGGTCGGAAACTTCAAATTTTCTCTTTCCTTGTTAAAAATTTCAATTTCAATTAATTAATTTCTTTGTAGATCTTTGTAGAAAAGTCCATTCCGTAATATTGATATGTATTTATGGGAATGTAGTAATGAAATAATGTATAATGATTGAATTTCCATATTTTCAAATTAGCCGATGCAGCAGCGGGGACGACTCTGTCTCTCAGAGTACGATTACCATCATAATTGGGGGTTGTGATCAACAGATGGCCTAAGTATCGAAAATGACTAATTCGATACTATTGATAGGTATCGAAAATTAAAGTATCGACAAAAGTCTATAAGTATCGACACGTGGTATCGATACCGATACTTTTTTGACATCCCTAACCCTTGACATGCCTAGTCCTTGAACGATCAAAAGATTATAGGCCGACAACTACCCGTTGACTGTGTTGTCGCGTAAGGGAAGGCGAAAAAGAAATGAAGCTCATACAGCGTTCAAATAACAACTGACTTTATTTATAAAAAACCTAAATCTATAAATCGCCTACACACAAACCTCCTTACTTAAATAATTCACAAATCGGCGACACATAAAAAAATCCAATATTGTCTCAACCATCGCAACAACATGTGTAAGTGGTAATGCCAGTTGTCTCTGAAACGCAGGTTCACTATAAAATATCTTATGTATGTATATATGTTATTTAACATATTATGTATATGTTTATCCATAAGTATATTACTAATTCTGATTTAGGTACGAGGATAAATTCGTAGAGGAAAACCATTAACAGCACCAAGGTTAAATATGCTCTCTAGCTTAACCTCTTCAATACTTTTATATGTCGTTTCAAAACGAAATTTTTTAAACATTGTCACAGCTGTGGAGACAGTTGACATCATTGCAAATCGTTCGCCGATACAATGTCGTTTTCCAGCCGCGAAAGGAATATAAGCAAAGCGATGACGAGTTTTAACAGCTTCCGATTCAGGTGCGAAACGTTCCGGAACAAATTCTAATGGTTTTGGATAATATTTCGGAGATCTATGGACGTTTATTACATTTACAAGTATATTGCTATCTTTAGGAAATACGTAATCCCCTGAAAATTAATTAGTGGAATTGAGAAAATAGTAATAGTTATTTCACCATACCAATTTTAACATCCTCTGCGACCGTGCGTTGAAGAATAGGTGCCGGTGGAAATAATCGTAAAGTTTCTTTAATTGCCATTTGAAGATATTTCAAGGTTGAAAAATCTGAGTAATGAAAAGGACGATCACTTATTACATGCTCAATTTCTTCATAAACTTTATCTTGTACATCCGGATACATTCCTAAACAAACACAGAGGAAAAGGAATGTGGCCACACTTGAGTCAACTGCCTAAAATTTAATATGAAAACATAATTAAATTCAAGGAAAAATTGAAGCGGGATAGTCTTACAGCGAAAATAAAACTAACTAAATCAGAAACCATATTACATTCTTCATATTTTCCAGATTTAGTGCATTCTAAAATGTAATCTATAAAAATTAATTCTTTATATTCTCCATCATCCACCAAAGTGTTATTAGTTTCCTCTTCAGTGATCTTTAACCTCTGTACGACTACCTAAAATATTGATATTTGTTAATAAGTTTGAATTATTAATCATTTTTATAAAATGACGTGTACTTCTTTGGTTATTCGTTTGATTATAGCCAAATTGTCATCAAACTCTTTATCATTACCAATTATTTTATTCATAAATGAAATACCGTTTACATTGTTATATTAGCTTCCAAAATTTTAAAACAAGTCTTCAAAGCATTCAAATATTCCTCGCTTTTTACGTCAATGTTGAAACCAAAGGCACATTCTGTAAATATTTGTTTAATCAGCGTAAAATTACTATCAACACCAAATTCCAATACCGAAATATTTATTAAAATTATACTTTAAAACCAAGTTAGAAGGATCGAAAACATTTCCAACATTTTTTGAAAATTGTTCGGTAAGTTCTATGTCACACTTCGTTAGAATTTTGGCGTAATGATTTATAATTCCTGTTTTAAATGCGGGCATCAACACATTTCTTCTCTCTTTCCATTCTTGTCTAAATGTAACAGAACTCGCTTTTTATAAGTGTGATTTTATAAATAATGTAATTTACCTTTAGCCAGAAATATACTATTTTGAATATGTTTCAGTAGCTCTCCGAAGTTGGGTTTATTCAGACATTTATAGCTGGATAAACAATCTTGTATTAAATTGGCATCATTCAAATAATATAAAGGTATTGATGCCATGAATACAACTCCACGTGATTGTGTAAAACTGCTTGCAATTGATATAATAGCTGTGATAAGACATTAAAAGTATTTAAAAAAAACCTTTAGAGTCCATTTCATTAAGTATAAATACCTTGATGATTTACAAAATGATGTAAATGACCAATAAGTGGATAATAAGAGTAACCTGGTGGTTTTTCAAAATTTGCTACAAGGTTGTAAAACTTGCTCCATTTCATCCACCATGTTTTAATGAGAAGGAGTAGAAATGTTGCGAAGCAAATTAACAATGCAATTAATACCGTAGACATACTTGACACGAAATAAAAACAGTCGAATATTTGGGAGTACCTATCTGCTTTTGAGATGTTAATTCATATTCTCTTTATATATGAACCTTGTTCCACTGATAGTCATGCATTAAAATATGTGTATTTACATATTTTAAATTAATATTGCATAATTTAGATAATAAAGAAAGCCAATAGCGAATATTTTAAAATAACACAAATTTATTTTTATTTAACAAATTTCCAATCGTCGATTTTTCGAACCTTTAGTGAATGTTTCTTCTGATGGTTAGTGCCATATATATTGAACATGCATTTGTTTTACAACGAGAAAGAGATGTTTCCATAGGAGGATGAGAAACTCATACGAGTGAGGAAAGAGTATTCTATGCGAGTTGTACTTTTTCTATGACTATTATGTGTGAAAACAACAATTGCATAATCAACTACTATGCAAATGAAAATATTAATAAAAATCATCAATAGATGATTGATAGGTGAGCATAGTAGCCCAATTGGTAAGATCGCAGTTTACCACGCAGTGGGATCCAGCGGGTTCAAGTCGTAACAATAACACCTCTATTCGCTCCGGAAACCATCATTGTCGGGAACTGATGAAGATTGTTGCGTTATTCCAGACACCCGACGATGTTTTGCATCTTGAGAACAATAATAAATATTGCGTCATGTCGTGCATATGCTGTTTTTCAGAATCAAGTGTTTATTCAGGCCAAGCGATGGTGCGACGGCACATTATCGACACCTTGTCTTTCGCGGAACTAAAGCTGCATGTCGCACCTGCAATTCCTAAGAATTGACGCTGCATATCGCACCTGTAGGTGATAATCCGACGGCGGCACGTCGTGGCATGACGTATCGCACAATAACTTCTGGTAGGGGCGGTGAAAATGTAGTGTGATTGGTTGAAGTCCTGCTAAAATATCCCACTCTTCTACTTGTCTCTATCTACAGATAGCGGGTAGCTGTCGACTTGCAGTCCTCTGAAAATATTATATTTCCTTGTTCTTAACAACCACATTAACACCTGTGATTGGCGTTATAAAGGTCTTCTTCACCCTGGGCATGGCTAGCAACCTGCCCAAAGGGAATTAATATGCTCATAGTTACCCAGAAAAATTCTGGAAGAATGATTGGCCACTGGCCTATGCCCAGTCAGCGACAAGGGGGTGAACGAAGAAGATCAATAGAAGAGTCATGGATTACCTCGACAATATATTACCACCTTGGTGAACACCACATATTGCCGGACTACGACAAACTGCAAATGCCAACAAGAGAAAATACACGTGATCGCGATCGCTTAAAAGAGATTGCGAATACCTGTTCAAGGATTATCAAAGTGAAAGAAACTAGCTGAGAAATGCTATCCGGGACAGGAAAGCTGAAAGCTGGCAAAAAAATGTGCGCGCAGCTCAATCAGGACCCATGGGGTACTGCATATATGTGTCAAGTGTGGTCAAAACGCAAGTATTTATTTCATATGTAAATTATAATAAAGAAAACATTGTTCATTGATGCGCAGGTGTACAATATACAATATTCAAACATAACATCTTTTCTCTTTTACACAGAATGATTTCCCATAAATTAATATAATAATTCGTTTACCAAATAACTTAATTCCTACGATATAACAAAATTAAATCTTCCATCAATACCACATCTTTACAATTGGTTAGTGATGCAGTTTATGAAAAGTATGGATGTTAAGCACACAATTATTTCGCCATATCATCTAGCTTCAAATGGTCAGAAAAATTAGGTAGAAACCGCAGAATCAAATTAGATTTATTAAGACCAAACATTTTTGAAAATAAGAAATCCAAGGTCAATGTAAAGAAAAATATTAAAATACAACAAGAAAGACAGAAAAAAATTACAATGGTGATGTGTACAGTAGTACAATGAACAGTACGCAGATATTTCTCCGTGTGATGTTTAGGGCCACAAGTCTAAATGAATGAAATTAATGTGCTTCTTATTATTTTTTATTCAAATGTAACCTAATTTGATATAAGATTACTTATAAAATGTCATTACAAAATTTGAAGATTATAATAGTCCCAGATATACATCTGTTTGCGCTCAAGCGTCTTAACGAAATTACTACCCCGCGAGTTGTAAGTTCTCGGGCGCCGACAATACTCGGCAACAACACACAAATAACACAACACGAGATATGAAGAGAGAATGGTGTAAATAATGCAACTTACTTGTTCGAATGCTGGGTAAAAAGTGATTTTATTTTAAGTAATCTTAATTCATGCGAGCTCTGATGGAGAAGGGTAGTCACCCTGGCGTATGCACAGCTTAAGCAGCGCTGTCAACATAAAATACATTTGGGGTTCTTAATTCCCAAACAGAGACGGTGGCGCGAACAAGATAATTTGGCGATAAATATAAAAAAGGGCTCTAACTTGCCTAACTAGAATAGAGGAATATTTGTAGAAACAGTAGTGCATCCGCAAGGTACATATAGTCTGTGCTGATACCAAAGCAGCTATTCGCGCGTTAAACGTCTTTTAATCAGTTTTTATATGCACAAGCGAATAGCCTCGAGCTCTTAATTAATAGGCAGGGTGCAGGTGCTCTCCGACAGGTTCATAACGACTCAGTTTTAGACTGAACAACATTTATTGTTTTGCGATGTTTTGCATGAGATCTTGCCAACGAATGTATTGTATGTTCAGACTACGCGAACGAGCGTATTTATATCTCAGGTTTCCAATCATTTTCAGCAGCAGTATTATAGCCAACTTGCGTTTCTAAGAAATAATCAGCACATCGTATCTGTGTGTTCATAAGCTGATGGTAGCACATGCCGTACGTAGAATTTCGTATCGTGATCTAGCACGCGATTATCCAGAAGTATGGCCGGGCGATAATCTATTATGATTGATGGAGGCCCCGCCAAAAGATCCCTAAGATCGGGACACGGGGAAATGTGTACTTGTAATTTAACTAGTAATATTTTTTGAGAATAAACATCATTTGATCATCAGATTCCTTCAAGTACACACTCGTTTACTTCTCTCAACCTACAGACTGCTTGCAGTCCTCTTTAATAAATATCCATGTTTGTTCTTAACAAAGGTAGTTTGTTAGAAAGGTAAGACGTTGTGTCCTTAGGAATCATTTGAAAAAGGAGCCCAGCGAACTATTCGGATTATGCCACTAGGAGACAGAGACGGTCGAGTACATAATCTGCAGTTTGCAAGTTAGTGGAAGTTTTGAGATGCAACCTCCTTGGCAAGGACCTCCTTAGCAATGATGTTGTAAGGTTAATAAGTAAGCTAGATAGAGCTCATATCAAATTCGACGGTTGAAGCGGAACAACAGATCAATCTAATCGAAATTCTAAAGAAACTGGCTCGGAAATATTACTCCAGCACGTACCATTTCTTGACGTAATCTACCAGCAGAAATAGCGTCACTAACCATGCCATTCCTTTGGCGCCGGCTTGAAAGTCATTGAGCTGATGCGTCATGGAATGAAGATTATTTCCGCGAAGGGTTATGGTGTGCTTCCCCAGTGCAATCACGCTTAGCAATATACAGATATATCTCAAGTAAATTCAACGATTGAAGGCAAGACTGGCGCCTGATATCTGAGGTTTAATCCGTTGTGCATTTCTGTATGCTACTCTTTAAAGAGAGGCTGGGGGATTTGGTGGTAATGTATGGTAATTTTCTACATTACTGCGAAATATTTTCACTAGAAATATTTCCAGCAGAATCGCAAACTGTCGAAACAGCAGTTCGGCGTTTGTTTCAAACTCGCCAAGGAGTTTAAGTTAATCTATTACAACGACAAGTCTACATATTTTTGGAATTATTAAAAATAAACTACGTTACATTTTTATCATTTCTCACGGGTAAATGTTCATATTTTCCAGCAATATTCAATATGTTTATAAATTTTAATTATGAAAATGTAAAATTTACAGGTATTAAAACTATTACAATTATATCCAATAATTAATTTGCACATATTTTGTAATTAATTGAATTATTTATCAGAAATTTATATTTGATATATCTAGATAAAGGGATTTGTGAATCGGAATTATTTTAGATATTATAAAATATGACTACTACGAATGTACATAAATATGTAAACATATTATATATACTATGTATTACGACGTACATTTGTCTCATGACAGAAAGCTTGTAATGGTCGATAGCCGTTGAAATATATCTATCTATCTATCTCTATAAAATATGTTAATGATCGGATTCTAAATATTTCTTACGTTTAAACTTAATATTATAGCTTATTACGCTTTAAATAAGCAATGATTTTTATGATTCAGCAAATGTTTACACATTTAACTTTTCTTAGCTCATTCACACAACTACTATCATGCAGTCTTATTTGAACGACCCTAAACTAGCTAGCATTGACATATCAAAGAAGAACATGTAATCATTTAGCACAATTAATGAATTTACAAGGATATTAATTAATTGAAATGGAAATTTAACTCGGAAAGAGAAAATTTAATGCCCCCGACTTGGTTCGGACCGGCGCCCTTTGGGATACCGACCCAACGCGCTACCAACTTTGCCACGGAGACCCCGGGGAACTCCCATAGTAGTTATGGGAATGAGCTTGGAAAAATTATCATAAAGTACTTGTTCTCAAATATGTAATTCAACTTCACATTAAATTGCCAAATTCTATATAAACATAGATGTTTACTTGTATATACATGATATTGTTATATTGTTGTCATTGCTTATTTTTGTGTGGTATTGTTGTGATTGTTCGTTGTTGAATGTTGTGTGATTGAATTGCCTCTTAGTTTTTGCTTGTTGTAACTGTGGTGGGGTGCGTATACTGCGTGCGGTTGATGTGTTTTTGACCTGTGATTTTTAATTGTTGTGATTTTGTAGTGTCGATTTGATTGTGTGAATAATTAGTGTGAATTAATTAATAAATTAATTCACATATGTGGACTCAAACCCCGACTGACTGCGTGGTAGACTGAAGCCTTATCAACTATGTTGCTCAAATGGGCCAGATTTACTATTTTACAATCTTATTCAGTTATAAATTGCTAACATTTACATCGGAGGGATAAAACTAATAAGATGGTATAATGTTAAATATTACCATTAATGTGTTAAAAATAGCTAAAAACGCACATTTTAATGAAGTAACAGAGAAAAATGGAAACAAAGAAAAATTAGTTGGCTTGTAATGTTCATATTTTCCATTACACGTGCACTCCAACTGCATATAAAGCTTGTTAATTTAAATAATGGACTCTAAAACATATTTTCCTCCTGCTGCTGTATTTTATAATGCGCAAAAGCTTTGTTGCAGTTAAAATGCAGCTCGTTTGTATGATGGCATACAACTTCAAAGTGAACCGTACGCTGGTTGCAATTTACTCGGCCGTATTTTTTTGCAGGCCGAAACTTCGCAAATTACTTAATACGCGCGCAATTAAGGTGATAAATTGCGCAATTACATCCGACCGATAGTTGTCTCAATGAACAGTGAACACTGGCAGGGACACAGTGTCGGAAAAAGTTGGCGTTATTTTAAATTAGACTTCGGACCGCGTTAATTCTGTTTCGTGTTTTAGTGCCACTAAATGCGCCTGCTCGGCTGCCATTTGGCCTGGTTTCGGGAGGCGATTCGCGTCCTTATCTCACTAATAGAGCGACGACGCCATTATCCTTCGTCGAGAATAGAGAAAAGCGGATGTGCGAAGGAGGATATGGTTGCGAATAGTTTGGTGCAAATGACGCAAAAGGCATAGAGACACAAATCTGATTAGTTTTAATTCCAAAACTCGCTGCATTTTAGAAGTCATACGATGACTTTCTGGAGTGCTTTTCTTTCACTTCGAATGCTAATTTTTTTTTTGATCTCGTGAGAACCTTGAGATTATCTTTCGTACTGGAGTTTATTTTTATGCACTTTTTTGTATTTGTGATTGTAAAGCTCACCAGAACTTTTGATCACTGAAGGAAAATGCCTGCTAAAATGTTTAGTAACAGAAAAATAACATTTCTTTAGTGTTTTGGTTTGTATTCTTTATTTTAGCGATTTATTTTTTTATATTCAAAAATAACATATTGTTGATAGGGACGATTTCAATTACAGCAGTTTTGATGAGTTGCAATTACCCGGGTATATATTGAATTGTAGCATGAGCCAAAAGTTTGAACAGCCGTGCTTTATAAATATTGAGTAAATATTGTACAGCTTTATTGCTACCTATTTTCAATGTTATTTTTATGTGGTATTACACAATATTAAATTCAATATTGATAGATACATTTTTGAAATTTCAATATACTAGATCGCCGTGATTTTAGACCAACTTAAAAATTGACTATCCTAATTTTTTAAATGTAGAATTATATTGATAATTATTGAATCAAATCCAGTCACCTCATAGAATTAACATGGTTTGTGGCAAATTCAAAGCCAATTCCTTTCGGTTAAGGAATTGAAGATAACTCATGTTAAACTATTCATACATTATTGAATACAATTGGAAATATGCAAATGAAAATTCAATTAACCACATTGAAAAAAATATTACGTCGATACAAAAATCCAAAAAAAAGTTTTAGCATTTTGAAGTCGTGTCATCCTATTTTTTAAATTCAATTTTTAAATATGTAATTCGAATGATTACTTAAAACTCTCAGCAGATGCGTGTTATAGTTGCAGTTTTACCATTTTTAAGATTTTGAGGACTCTCAGCCGCCAGAAACAAATGAAATATGTTTAGGCGAGTCATGTCGGGATAGATGCTGTTGAGTTGGTTGCCTGAGATAGGCGGTGGTTGTAGCACCATTATTCTTAAGACGTTGGGGATGCGCTCAGTAGCAATGGAAGGGAAGAGTTCCGCGACTATAAAAGCGTAGCACGCGCAGACCTCTCTCTATTTTCCTCTGGTGAGTTGGTCGAGAGATTGTTAAGTTTTTTTCCCCGCCATTTTGTTTTAACAAAGACGTTGTGGTGTTCGAAATCGTAAGTTTTGTGCACAAAGACGTTGTGGTGAGTTGTACTTAACACATCGGCTAACCCAAGGAACTTAATAAGATCCTATTAAGTCAGGTGCTGCGGAAATTAATTAATATTATTAAAAACCGCGACAACCACATGACAGTGGCAATTGAGATGAACCAGCTCGTATTTGGCAGGTTGTCCATATACGAATTTCTTCGTCTGGATTTCGATGGCAATTTTGGTTGTTCCTAGCTAGGCCTTGGTACTTCGCAATTTTGAATATTTGGTGACCGTGACAGGACGTCTAATTCGGGTTCTAACCCAAGCTTAGTCCATTGATACATTTTTAGGCAATCATTCGGATTACATATTTACACAGCTGTGATCTTAGCACAACAAAATAATAGGCACAGCACAACTTTTTAAATGTTTTAATTTATGTTCAAATTTACTAATAATAATATTCCAGTTCACAACTTAAAAATAATATAAAATATGTATTTTTTGATGAAACATACGAATGCCGGTTGTAATTATCTATCTATCGATTCCAAACATCTGGCGTGAAAGAACTTTTGAACTGTTTATTCTGCACCACATGTCAAGTGGTTAATAAAGAGAACATAGAGGCACAAGACGCTCTTGGGGTAGGTTTAAGTGGATGTATGAAGCGTTTGGCACCTTGAGCGTCTGGAAAACATCTTTTCACGGCCAAGCGTAACGGCACATGCGTGTCCAGCTGCATGTGTTTAGCTACGAGCAGAGAGGCACCCTGTGGGCAGGAGAGAGTGAGACAGTCAGGGCGCGCCTCGAGGTATGATTATGGGCGGTGTGCCCGGCTTGGTATGCTGTTGCTAGAGGGTGTTATCGGCCTTCTCCCGCTCAAAGTCATGGGCGGAGGCGAGATCAAGATAAACTTTCGTTTTAAGAATTATGTTTAATAAAGTTAGTCACATTTTTACTCCCGAAACATCTACTTCTCTCTTTAACATATACAACAAGTTGCATCGGACGGGTAGTCCACGAATCCTACTAAAAATAAAAGATTCGCGTTAATTCGCGGGTTGATGTTGCCCTTCGCAACAGTATCAACAAATATGAGCAAATTTAACAATTGAACAAACAATGAAAACAATCGCCGTTGATACATACTGAGACTACTTAAAGCCGCCGAAACATTATGTCAAGAGCCCCAGTCGTAACTCAGTGGGGCCTGTCAATGTTTACATGTTGAAATCATTTGTATAGCCGAAGCGCTGGCTAAACATATGCGCGTTTTTGGATAATCATTGGAATTACTTATTTAAAATTCAATAAAAATTAGAAAAGGACGATCTAACTTCATAAATGAAACACATTTAGAATTGTCATGAAATTGCCTATCAGCCTGTGAAAAAAAAGAATCGCCCGACCCACCTGCCTAACCCTTATTTTCTGGATTTTAGTGCTGTCCCAATGTATTCCTTATGTGAATAATTAAATTTTCATTTGCCTAGTTTATATAGTTAAACTTGAGCAATATTCTCGTGCTTAACACCAATGAATTTGTCTTTCAATTCTCGACAAACGGTGTTAATTTCACTGGGTCAATACTTTCGGTTCAAAAATCAGTACTTTCCAATGTAATTCCCCATTTAAAAAGTTGTGCTAACCCTGTTATTTTGTTGTACTAACATCACAGCGGTAAAAAAAATAGGTTGACATTAGCTAGCATTAGTAAAAATACAAATTTAATTCTAATATTCTAGCTTAAATTTCTTAACACCAATGAATTTGCCTTGCAATTTGCTACCAACGATATTAATTCCATGTGGTGACTGATTCAGTTCAATAATTAGCACTTTCCAAAGTAATAGGCAGTGTTAACTGCCTCTAAATATTTTATACATATTTAATAAATTCCGCACATACCGTCTTTGCGGTCATTTTCAAGGATTTATTTATTAATATTTCAAAAATATCGAATATAAAGGTTTTCCGGCTCCACTTACTAGAAACCTCGCTAAGAAAAAGCTCAATTCTTTCGAATCCCTATCTGAAACTTGTGACTAAACTCAGAATGAATATTTATTGACGTGATTTTGTTAAATAACAATATCAGTGACGCTCAAGGACTTTGGTCCAATATAACAAACTGGCTGTGATTCCAGTAAAAAAACCTTTAAAAATAATACACCAAAATAAAACCAGAGTAAGCTCATTTTATTTTTCACAAAATAACGAAAACAATATGTAACTTTTCCCAGAGGTATTTTTCAGTGAAATGTTTGCCTTGATGTTGGTTAGTGAAACATTTACGCCAAACAATACACTAAATGGATTATCCGTCAGTTTTCATTAAGTCCTTTCATTATATTCTAACATCTGCTTCGAATGAAGAATATCTAAAAATGTGAACATTTGAGAAAAAGATTGTTTTTTGTACATGTAATCATCTGTGCCTAGATAAAAACAGAATATATTGGAAATTGGTTCTCTAAATATAGTTTTATTACTCGTTGATGAAACTGAAATATGTTTGTAGGTAACCACATGTAATATCAAATATTGCATCATATCTGCATACAATTCCAAACTAACCAATTTTTATTGCGCACAATTACATTGCTTCGATTTACGGCAGCTTTAAAATTCCCACAAATATAAATTGTCAATAAATAACAAAAATCTTGAATATTCGTCTCGGAATGCACTTTTTCTATTAAAAATAGGAATTTTGTTACTCATATCAGGAAACACAAAATTTCTTTCTTGAAATCTCAACTCTTATCAAATAATACCAATCCGCTGGTTATAAATATTTACTCAAAACATAAAATTTTGAACTTTGAAAGAACTTTTCTAATGTAAAAGGAATTTAAATAGATGCGATAGAAAAATTAAAACAGGTCTTAGAGACAGGAGACTATATAGCAGTAGTGTTCATAAGGGATGTTGTTAATTAATTTCAAATTAGTTTTTGACTTCATGAACTGAAGAGAGAAGAATAAAAAAATATGGTGGTGATTAACAGAACAACATCGGTGTTAAAACTGAAAGGAGATAATCAATCACTCCATATTAATAAAGGATTCCGTCAAGGAGTTATACTGTCACCCACGTTATTCAACTCAATCCCTGACCATATCTTGGAGGCTCTGAACAGAGATAAGCTTTGACTTGGTTTCTGACGACCAGATAATAGAAATATGACAAATATAACTACGTAT
>WSZQ02093946.1:12249-55526 GCA_019419845.2 Weissflogia rhopalogaster | reverse complement strand
ATTGAATGTGTACATCAATATCAATGCAGAACAAGTTCATGTAATATGTGTTATTAGTTCCAGAAACTTACCTGTTTCGTTATTCCATCTTTGGCTGCTAATATTAATAAAGAAGACGAGTGTGCTTTTAACGATTGAAGCAAAACTAACTATATTGTTATTCCTTAATCATTATTTTCATTATTAAATACATTAGTAATTAATGTGATTGATATTAAACCCGAGACAATAGGTGTGGAATACGCTGAATTTGCTCTGTTTTCGTAGCAGTCAAAGAGTGGCGTTGCGAAGTGTGGCAGGAAATTGATATTATTTCAACGGATACCGCTGTGAAGTTAGTAAAAAATCCCAGAAAAATATAATTTGCGTGTACCCCCCTTCTCTTTTACACATGTTATTTATATGACCCAAATGAGTACAAATTTTGCGAGACCCATTTTTTTGACTCGGTGCAAGTGCCTTAAACGGACGATTGAAGTTTGAATTTTCTCATCACTTTTAATGTAGATAGTGATTCCATATACTTCATTGTTTGTTTGGGGGGACCCACTTTTTGAAGCCAAATATGGAAGTTAACTGCCGAGGAAATGGATTTCGTGTGCAAAGCCATTAACATTTGTGTTAATAGTTATTATAATCTTACAAAATATTCAAATTGAAATTAAATTCCAATTAAGACTACTGCAAAAACAAGTATAACTAATTTAAAAGCTTGAAGTGACCCGAATTGTCTATAATTTACTGCACATCATATCATATTTCTCGGTTTTAATGAAATTAAAGTTTCATCACTTCTTTAATTCATTTTTTCGTGTAAAATTCCATGTATCTATATCATGACAGACTGCGATGCGGCACTAACGGCTCTTTGCGATGAGCAGTGTAAGTCGATGGTAACTTGGAACTGCAAAAATGTGCTCGAGAAGTTACAATACAGTGGGTGCCTGCGCACCAAGGTATTGCAGGCAATACTAAGGCGGATATTCTAACGAAAAAGACATCAGAAATCACCTTCCATGGGTCTGAACCAACCTATGGATTATCAAAGTCCATAGTGAAGGAATGGATCAAGACTCCGTACCGTGCCAGTCACGAGACCGCCTGGAGGGACGAGGAAAGTCTTTTGGCCTGCCTAGGACGAGGGCTGCTCGATGTATCATACAACAGAGCCCAAGAAATTATAAAGCTGGAAAAAGCGATATAAGGCTACTTGTTACCCTACTGACAGGTCATGTCGAGATGTTGTACCACCTATCCAATATTGGCAAATGCGACCTCACCAGCTGCAGACTATGTAAATCGGAGGTAGAAACGACCGAGCACCTACTCTGCACTTGTGCATCCCTAACACCTGAAAGACTTTCTTTGCTTGGCAGCAAGCAACTAAGTCTCGCTGAATTCAAGGGGAAGTCGGTCAAGGAGATTCTAGCCTTTTCAAAGGTTATCTCCGTCATTGGCCCATAGTATTGGTCTGTGTCGGTCCATGCCAAACATTAACATGGCTTAGATTTTGTATTTCTTTAAGTTTTTTTCATTGTCTATTCTTCTTCTTCTTCAAATCTTCCAAACGTACACATCTGTTTCTCCTCTTTGCAGGCTTTCCAAGCGTAGTTATATCTTTCTTTTCAACCCTAGCGCTCTTTCTTTGTCTTACTCTGTCTTATACTATCGCCCTTTCTTTAATGAACCCGTCGAGGTCTTTATATTTCTTAACCTCGGGGACTTGGTTTTCTGCTGCCGAATGCGCAATATCACTGTTCCCTTCGTCTTTCCATCGTGAATTATTTACTTACTTGTGTGATAATAAAACTATTCGTCAGTCCTAAACAATTGCATTATTACTCGCAATCAACGGCACACTGTACCCCAAAGGTCCATGCACAATATATCAAAGTTGGTCGCAGCTATTGATTATTGTTTATTTATGGGTTTAAGGGCCAAAGGCAATACAGACAACACAGTCAGGATTTCTAAAAACTTAACTTTTACAAAAATCGAATCTAACCAAAACAGAAGAGTGTGCTTATGACCACTCGATTGACAGTAATAAGCTTATAACATGAGAACTAAAAGAAACATTTTACGTTAACTATCGTAGATCAGTCTGAGTGTGTGTTATAAACAGTGAAAATGAGTCCTTTGATATTCTTAAACAACTTCATTAAATGTTCCTCCTCGAGCTATGAAAGGCCATAGCACATCCTGATACCAGAGGAAAATGATCTCGTAATACGTTATTTGTTTAATTATTATTCAAAGCATTGGTAGATGTTCTAAGATATGCGCGCGACGCAACAGACACGTGTATTACAAAATATTATTTTGTTATAAAATATCCTAAGTCTTTTATAAAAATAAATAGTGCTTCAAATCCCTGCTAACATCAATTAATAAACATAAAAATTCGAATTAAGAATGCAGAAGTAATTATTATATAATTCTTTTATTATTAGATGATAATAAAAGGAATGAAAAATGAAATTAAAGTTAATCTTGCTTCAGCAAACTAACGCAATCGAAAAATAGTATAAACAGTGACAAATTGCAATTGCATAATCCTCATTTTCACCTCACACGCAGACTACAGAATTTCGTACATGCTCGTACATTCACCAATTCACAGTTGAATGCAATGATGCGCAACGCGGATGGGCGTTCTGCGCAGACAAAACGCTCCTCTTGCTTAATTTATTAACGCACCGCACCGCGATTATTCGCAAGTCTATGCAGCAATGCTTCGCATAATCAACGCGGTAATAATCGGTAGCCGCTTCTTCGCGAAATACAGTTTTATCTTGCCTTGAGAAGAGAGAAGATGGGAAACGACTGCATTTGCAATTTAAGGCAATTGCCTTAAGCCAACAAGAAATGCAATATGTTATGCAAGCAAGCATGTGCATTAATCGCACCGTTAAGCAACTCAACAATCTCGGAATCTCCTCAATCTCATTCATATATAAATATGAGGAAAAAGTTAGCTAGCATTTGAAAAATGCTAGGTTATGTTAATAAACTGCATAACCTATCATTAGATGAAGCATTAGACGACTGCATCTAGAACAATTCATTAATGGGAGTAATCATAAATCAAAGCAAAAGGCATTGTTCTGAAATTAATCAAAGTCAAACTCAAACTCAACTGTCTTAAGAAAATGTAGTAGGAAAGTGTGTAATTAGTGTTCACACGAGAATTGCATAGAATTTCATCATAGTGTTGTCATTTCTTTGTTTTCAGGAAAATTCATGGAATTACGGAGTTAAATTGTGTATATGCTTGGCGGTGTCTAGTTGCCTAACTTTAAGTGAGGCTGGTATCAGCTACCAAAGTGTTAGTTTCGTACATAGTCCACCCAAAATACGCCAGTATCATTCGTTACCATCGTTACCAGCGCCATCTTTTACTGGGATGCCACAATTCCCGAGTGTGAAGTTTTATGAGAATCATTTACGAGATAGTTTCGGGGATGAATTATGGCCAGCGAGTATTTTCGAAGAACCGGTGGAGTTTTTGGATATTACTTTGAATGAACCTGGGCATATACTACCGAAACATCATCAGCATGAGCATGATTTTATTAATGAATTAGGTAAGTTTTTCTTATGACTAAGCACTGTCTGTTTTAGGTTAAATTTTTGTCTATTTATGTATTAATGAAGAACAAAAATGTCAATATCAAACTTTGTTTTTAAATATTTCCGTCCACGTAGGGTTCTCTTATGATTATTACTTAATAATAATCTCAATAGATTATTAAAGATTAATTCTATTTACTAATTTCGTATTTTTCCTAGAATTTCTACCAGATCCATACCTTCTCACTGGTTATCAAGCTAAACAAGTCGCCAACTATCTCTATAGTCACGAATTGTTCTTCAAAGATATTCCACACGCAAAAGCACTGCTCAAACTGCAAGAGAAACGTAGAGCCAATGGCCTTCGTCCCAACCGACTGGGCAGCCTAAATGTACGCTCACCATTCAACCGAGATCACCCTTATTGACCCAGAAGAACTATACTTAACCTAATTCAGTATAATCTCTTTACACGAATGTATACTCATTGACACAGTTCATTGGCAGGTGCAATGATTCAAAACAAGTATTCGTACATATTTTTTGTATTTTTATTTATATTAAAACTTTACAAAATTAAAAAATATTCACATTTTTCAAAAGTTCTACAAACGAACAAATAGCAGTAGAAAACTTGACAATAACGTAAGCGACGAAGGAAGAATGTTGGAAGATGTATTGCACAAATCTCCACGGCAGAAGCACATTAGGACGGGACGATATTGCCATTTTGTGTACGCACAACGATCTTCTCCATCTGATGGACCTCTTTGTAGGCAGATTCTTTGTGTTGCTACACCATATTCTAAAAAATGATTAAATAATTTGATTAAAAACCTCGGAAATTATAAATAAGTATAAATAAATGACAAATAACCTGAAAATATTGATTAAAATAAAGAAAACTTTGACTTTTAATCTGATAGAACATAAACTCCTAGATATTGCATATTCCTCACTTTCACTGATGTAACTTAGGTTATACTGCTCTAACAATAAGTTATAACCTATAAGTAATAGCGTATTTTAACGTCTTTAAAGTGAAAATCTAGTAAAAATATAATTAGGAATGTTGTAAATACCTTCTTTAAGTCCATTATCTTCAGCCTCAACAATTTTACCACACCACCCCGAAGCACACGGGCTTGTCTCCACACCTTTCACATCTTTTAATTCCACCAAAGTCGCATTATACGTAAAAGGATCCTTACAACTTCCCATTTCACCTCGGGATCGACAAACATAGCATCTTTGAATTCCTGCAATTGTTTTTATAATTAAATTCCAATAATAACTTGAATAACATTAGCTTACCTTGTGTTAATCCAAAGATAGAAAATAAAAGCACAGCCGTATGTAGTTTCATTATGTTCTATCTGTTAAGTCTTGAAATATTCTTGCCTATTAGGTTTTAATCACTCGTCGTTTACGTTTCAATGGTCGTGTTTACGGTAGTCTTGATAATATGAGCAATAACGTTAGTATTTCGCACTCGTTTGGCATATGTTGTCAGCCATTGCGTTGTTTTCTTGTTGAGCGTCTCGGATTTATAAAATACAACTAACAGTAGGAGAGAAAGTCGTTTTCCTGCGGTTTTACTGCCGTTTATTCACCTGCGTAGTCTTCGGGTACAACCGTCGGTGTTCGTACCATCACTACCTGGACTCACCTTTAACATTTCTCAAGAATATTTCATTGACATTGGACATGAGGAAATAAAGTAAGACAAAACTTTCAACACCAATTTTTATGATTGGCGTTGGGGAAACAAAAATATAATTAAATGAATTAGAGCTAAATAATATAATGTTTAGCGTAGGTTACTTTTTCTTTCTTTTAATACGTTTAACTTTACGAGTATTTCCGCCATCTCTGATTTTACCACCTCTTATCAACGGGCTTTTTGTAGTTGCTGAGTCATAATCAGACGTTGGTGTTGTAGATTCCGTTGCATCATAGTCTTGCTTCCGATTAGAAGCTTTTCTTTCGTCTCCTTTTGTAGGTTTGAAGGGTGATATTGAAAGGGTCGTTTTCGGTGATTCAGATGGCGAATTCTCTGCAGATGATTCCGATGTCCCTGTCTTTGTCTCTTTCTTTGAAGGTTTAATGGGAGGTGCTACTGAAATGGTTGTTGTTGGCGATTCAGTTGGTGAATCAGTTAGTGTATTCGCTGGAGTTGGTTCCGTTGTTGTTGAAACAGAAACTTCATCAGATATAGTCACATCACTTAAATCGTCTTCCATAAGTTTATGGGTTACTTTCAAGTCATGGCGTACTTCCCGGTAGGTTTTGAAGGTACGTCTTCTTGCATAGGTGATGACTAAACCAGCACAATAGCAACTTATTGTGAGTGACAGGACAAAGGCTAAGTACATCATGTGTCTTACAAAAGCTATTGAATAGAGAACACTTTTTTTAGGTTAATTCAGAAAATTTAGGTTATAAAAAGTATATTAAATTATGTTATAGGAATTTTAGGTTATATTTCTGAAGGTTTATTTGTGTAGGTTATCATTAAGAAGGTTATAAACTTACCTTGTGTTAATAAACGTGCTTTACTAACAACAAACACACGCACTTGCTGCATACGAACTTTATCGACATAGCAGGTATAATTCCCCTCTTCATCCTTACTAACTCCATACAAATACAACGTGTTCAACGAATCCACAAATACGCGTGCCTCCACTTTTCTACTAGGTGGCATCTTACTCTCCCCGGGACGAATCAACTTATTATTAATCTTCCACTGCACCGCGTTCTCCAACGTCGACTCTGGACATACCAGAGTCAAATGTGCATTTTCCGCCAACACAAACGTTTTCTTATATTTGAAGCCTTTCTTCGTACTCCGCCATCCCCGATGCACACCCTTCGCATCCGGATTGCAGACACCTTCACAAACCTCCACCAGGAGAAAATCTGGTATGTAAGCAGTACGATTAATAATATCCGGGATAAGATCATTCAAAGTAACGCTTCTACAGGAAAGATGCGTTGCTCTCATCACCACCTTTACTCCAGCAGTTTGTTTACTAACATCAGGTGCTCCCAATCGAATTATCTTCATCCTGCAGTGACCATCAGTGTACTTCCTACCATTACCTTTTGGCCTCCCACAGATTTCACAAGCACTTGGATGTCCCCAAGATGTCTCCAACTCGAGCTGAACCTTCAACTCATTCCGGAGATACAACACTTCTTTAGAACTAGACGTATTCAGCATTTTATTCAAAGGAAACATATTGTCATCATGATATTTCTTCCAACGATCTAAATTACCTTTCTCTGAAGGTAAATCTGTTGGTATAACAACTAAGAAAACGAAATGGCCACTGATGTTTAAAAAACGCAAAATTTACAAAATCTATATACCTACCATCTAAAAAGAAATTGTATTTATTAACCACCTCATCATCATCTAAACCTTTACAAAAATATTCTCCACGGTCTTCTAACGTTAAATTCCTTATTATTAACGTATGCTGAGTGGTTAGATGTACTCGATTCATTGATGCGTTATTTTCCATGTCTAGTTTCACCTGGAATTGCACGTTGTCCTTTAATGGATCCATTTTATACCAATTTTTGGGATGCTTATCATCAGGTTCATCACTAAAAATTTATAAATTAGAACCTATTACGCATTCCATTGGTAAAGTTACCAAAAATGGCACTGCATTTTTATGGTTTCGCCCAAACCACCTTCTATTATGTTGTAAGAATCATCGTTTTCGTCGGTAATCAATCGACTTCGTTCGCGACAATTGAGATCATCTTCTTCAGGTTCATTGTCTTCCTCTACTGGAAGAATTGCTTCAGATAAAAAAAGGAAAATTATATTAAGCATAATTAGAAAATATTTTGGCATTTTAATGACAAGAAATCAACTATTTCCAAATTAATTGTACAAGAAACTGAAATAAATCAGATCGGTTGAATTGTTTTACCATTAGGTGGCGCTACTAGTTATATATTAACCATAACACTTGAAATTAAATCAAAGATATCTATTTGTAATTCACATAAATTTTATTTCACTTTCTAAAATGAAATTTTCAAAAATTATCCAATTTTACAATTCCGTTTGCAAAGTTGTCAATAGATGGCGTTCTAAATGATTTTTAAAGATTTAAAAATAACTTGCGTTTATATTCAAATATGAATGACTAATGATCGGCATAATGCTAATTGCGTGTTAATATACTCGATTTTTATTAAATAATGTGTTAGTTATCGTTAATTATAGTTTAAAATAATTCAAATTTTGTTCATAAGTATATTGATAGATGGCAGTACTATTGAGCTTTATGCGTGTGCATGTGACATGCGCCGCGTCGATACAGCACATCGTGTGTTGAAATTCGATTTAAAAACTCTTATCATTGTCGTGATTAACAACAGCAAAGCGTTGATTGTCCACACAAATAAGTGCATCTTGTAAGTGAAACAAACATAAGTAAGCTGATACATTTATTGCACGCCACAATAAGTTCGTTTACGCGTCGAAATACACGAAATGCAATCTCTTTGGCCTCCCAGAATTCCGCGCAGCGGCGCACCACAAACGTCAAACATGGCCGCCCAAAATTGAAGTTGAACCGCAGTTGTGAACGGTTTGTTTGAAATTATCAGCGAAAATCGTGCTTAAAATCCTAATTGATCGTACTCAAACGATAGCCGCCAACGTCGAGCACGTAACAAGTGTATTTTCATACCCGCTCGAGGTGAGTACAGTTCGCAGGGCGTACGCGACGGATGCGTGGTGTGTTTTCAAATTCAAACGCTGCGGTATTCGGATGGCCGAAATTCAAATACGCTAACCTCGCAGCGATATCTGCGAGCGTGAAAATTATCAATATGCGGTTGTTACTGTCTTATTTTCTGCGACGACGTTGTGTTGTGTAGTGTAGGCAAAGTAGTGATAATGTTTGTGTGCATTTTTAGCGATCAACAATAATGAAAACGGTGCCCATCAAGGAGGAGGCTCTCAGCGATGAGGAGGAACGCATCGAGGATATCGAGCTGGGGCCGGCGATGCTCGGCCTGCAGCGCGTCGGTACGGTGCCGACGCCGAAGGCGACTCCAACGCAGCCGACGCAGGTGTTAAACGCTCGAGGCATGCCAGCACGTATTCGTAAGAAGAACAAGATGTTTTATGACGATGGCCTGGTGAATACTCCACATCATCGCGTGCCTTCGGCGAAAAAGGCGAAAATTACACCGGTGAAAAAGCCTCGTACGCCCCAGCAATCGTCTAATAGAAGTCGAGCTACTGAAAGGATTGAGAAGGTGAAGAAGAAACAGCCGGTGCAAAGTGCAATACAATCACCCGACAGGAAAATCGGTCAGAAAATTGGCCTGAGACTCAGAAACTTGCTCAAACTGCCCAAAGCACACAAATGGGTGTGCTACGAATGGTTTTATAGCAATATCGATAAGTGTTTGTTCAGCGGCGACAACGATTTTATGATTTGCCTTAAGGAGTCGTTTCCGGAGTTGATTACTCGTGAATTAACCAGGATTGAATGGACGAAGATACGGCGTATGATGGGTCGACCTCGACGTTGCTCACAGGCATTCTTCAATCAGGAGAGGTTAGACTTGGAGAAGAAACGGAATAAAATTCGTGCATTACAACAAAGGAAGGTAACAGATTTGTCTACATTTCAAGATCTACCTTTAGAAATCCCAAGCCAATTGACGGTCGGTACCAAAGTAACAGCACGTTTGAGAAAACCGCAGGACGGTTTATTCACTGGTAGTATCGATGGGGTTGATACATCGAACAGTACGTATCGAATTACTTTCGACCGTGTTGGCCTGGGAACACATTCAGTCCCTGATTTTGAAGTCCTTAGCAACGAACCACCTGAAAGTATGCCTCTGATGAATCTACCGAGACGTAATGGAAACGCTGCAGGTTATCAAAAGTCACCAGCTGCGTTTACATACTCCAACAGCCGGATGCGAAGAGATCGTGATCCGTTACTCTCGAGTTATCACCCAAATCGTCCCATAATCGGTGTGAAACAAGGATATCCTCTGGAATTACTTCTCAAAATGGTTCTGGTAAGAAAAATCCTAGGCGCTAAACGTCTCAAGATAAATTTACTAAAAACTATGAATCAAGAAGCGGAACGTCTCATTTCCTATGAGCGGGAAATCCCTGAAGATTTCGAACGTCGTTATGCAGGGATTCTGATCGATTTGGAAAAGCTGAACAAAGATTTGCAAATGTACCTGAACGAAATGCACAGTTTTTGCCAGGATATTGCACATGATTCGCGCGTCGTAGCAATGTTAACACCGAGCCATTTAAGGGAGAAGTGCAAAGAGGAAGCTGTAGAGATTGCAAATCGCAACGGTCAGTCAGATGCGTGCACGACGGTGAAAAATGAGAATGTTGTCGAACTGATTACGGATCTCACAGCATTAATGCTGCAGGTGAAATGTTTGTCGGATTCAGATAAGAATGTGTTCGAGCTGCAGGTGTTGGAAGGTACAATGGAGAATATTAAGAGGAAGCTCAGTCCGGAAAATCAGGCTGCGTTCCAACTGAATGTCGAGTGTCATATGAAGCATATTCAATTTGGGTTGACACAACCGCAGGGGAAAATGAAATAGTTGCATACAAAGTTCAATGACGTGTATATACTTTTATCGCCCTTTACAAGAATGTACTAGTTTGGCTTTTTGTAAAATCATTCAGTTTCTTTTTAAACATGGACAGGAAGGCGTTGTGTAGTCATAGTTATGACTGAATTTTAATATGTTAAGAATTATTATAAATACTATTGCAGATAATAAATATACGTGTTTACATGAGATTTTGCTTTATTTTCATTCTTTGAATTATCGGACTTTATCCATTCTTCAGAAAGTTGAAAAGATATTCTTAAACATTATCTACGTCAATACGTGTATTAGAAACGATGACAATTCTCCTGTTCTCACCAAAGTTATGATTATGTATTAAATTAACATTTGACTAAATTTTACACGTCTAAGTGCTTGAAATGCTGAGTTTGATAAGATTAAAATTGGATGTCATTTGAAATTTACTATACTGCATAAATGGCAACCCAAGATACATCAATATATGTGATCAAGTCTGTTAAGTGAGAACAGAACGCGAGTGTTAAAAAGTGACCACTGATCTTCTTCAAATAATATCAAAAAGATTACGTAAGAGTAAAATACTAAAATAAAATGTGTATTTCCTGAACAATTTGATAACAAGTTATACTGGTTGCGTACCTCACCGTAATAAATAAACAAATCCAAGGCTTGTGCATGTGTAACTGATTCGAAATAATGACATTGGCATGAATTTTAAATCTAATTGTAAAATATGAATAAGAAAAATAGACTCATTAAAAAATAATTAAAAACTATTCATGCCAGCGACATCTATTTGTAAAACATCATTAATAAAATGACAAAAAATCTTGACGTGCGCTTGCGCATTGTAAATTTTTACAATTTATTTTCGACAAATAATTAGCGGCAATGTAATATATTTCCGTAATTAACTCTGCAAACAAAATTTTCCTTGTAGATTACATTTATAGCACAATCAAAACCAGAAACTATCAAATATTGTCAACACAAAAATATGATACCATCTCCAAATTCCTCACATGTCAACTTGTCAAACAAACGTGCCGCTTCGGATGGAATTTCAGTTTCCCGCAAGAAAGGAAAACATTATCAACACGATCTTCTTGGATATCGTCGGTTAGCGATCCACTTGTAAATTTCGCACGGATTATTGACCGTTTTTAAGCAACTGGTTGAGTATTATCACTAGTGTCCTGTAAAAACGCGCGCGCGTCTTGATTTGCCTGCTGGACAGTGACCTAACCTCTACAAAGCTGAAGATTTGAAAGAGATTTTAACCGGTGGCGATGGCTGGCAAGCGAAGTGCATCAAGCGATCTTAATCACGATAACTGGGACCGTGATGACGATGTTGAAGACGCGGGCACCTTTCAGAAAGCTTCGGATGATGTACTGAAGCGCAGAGTGATCAAAACTGCACGACGAAGGAATGTTGGAGGAAGCTCAGCGGTAAGTTTTACTAAAATTTACGTGTACAAATCGAACGTATCGAATACTAAAACATGTAAAATGTGTGGATTTTAGGTTGATGGTGAGGATGAGAGTAGTGCAACCAAGCCAGTTTTTGGTGGTTTCACAGGTTTCTCCAGTTTTGCACCTCCAAATCCAAACGCAGCGTTCAGTTTCCTCAATAATTCAAACACAGTGAAAACACCACCAAGCAGCACACCAGCATCAGTTAAACCAACAACAAGTTTGGGGTCTTTATTCTCAACCGGTTTAACAAATGGTGTGGAATCAAAAAGTGAGAAAACTGCAGGGAAACCCACAAAAACTCCAGAGACGACCATTGTTTTTGATGATAATAAAAACAAAACCAAGGACGAAGAAGAGAAAAAAGATGATGGCGATGACAGAGGTGATTACTACGCCAAACTGAAAGGTCTGAACGAAAGTGTCTTAAGTTGGATTGAAACACACGTGAAGGAAAATCCATTTATCAATTTAAAGCCTGTTTTTACCGATTATGAGCGTTATCTTACCGACCTGGAGGTGAACCATGTCACAGTAAGTGCCGAGACAAAGAAGGAATTAGCCGGGTTTTCTTTTAAGTCTCCCAATAAACCAATGACTCCGGCTGTGCCAACGTCATCAGCAACACCAACTATAACAAAAACTACTTCATCAAGTATATTCGGACAAAGTAAACCAGATTCTTCACCGAAAGCATCACCGTTTGGCAATAGTGGCACACTTTTTGGGAGCACAGCGCCATCTACGAAAATATCGTTTGATATACCTTTCCCTGCATCAACGACACCATCTACTGATAAGACGGAAAAGGAGAAAGATAAACCTTCTTTTGTTTTTGGTAGTGCAAACGCTGCAAAGTCGCTGAGTAAAGACAGCAAGCCTTTTCCATTCGGCAGTTCTAGTGGCAATCTGTTTGGCTCAAAACCATCACCGGTATCGGCACCGTTTTCTTTCGGTGCACCAGCTGCATCAACGCCGTCTCCTTTTGCAGTGCCACCATTAATATCAGCCACACCAGCGGCGAAGACTGAAGAGAAAGAAGAGGACGAGGATGAACCACCGAAAGTCGAATTCACGCCTGTTGTGGAACAAGATCACATCTATACGATTCGCTGCAAGGTGTTTGTGAAGAAAGATGGTAATTTCGGGGATCGGGGCGTCGGGAATTTATACCTGAAGAACGTTCCCGACTCTGAGAAGGTGCAGTTGATCGTACGCGCCGACACAAATCTGGGTAATTTGCTGTGCAACTTGATTTTGTCGTCGGGTGTGCCCACGCAACGCATGGGGAAGAAGGATGTTATGCTTGTCTGTATTCCCATGCCGGATGAAAAACCACCCCCGGTGCCAATGCTGCTTCGCGTTAAGTCTTCAGAAGAAGCTGATGCGTTACTCAAAGAATTGGAGAAACATAAGCATTGATAAAGAATTAATGATTGGAGAATTGAAGATGTTATATTTACACACAAGGGCACATTGTTATTCAGCAACAATTTGATTGAAAATAGGCGAAAATTTCATCAAGTTGTATTGATTGTGGTGGTAAATATTGTTTTTAGTTTTTAATCTTTTCTGTCTTTAGATATTGTCTTATAAATAATATTAATAAAGTTTTTCATAATTACATTGTTATTTTTACTCATATTATGTGGAATCAATAAAATGTTATTTGCGAAAATGCAGGTAGCGGTTACACAAAGGTTAGCAAAACACACTTTAGAAGAATGTTTTCCAACTAAACAATTAACGTTAATAAAAATTTTAATGAAGATTGAAGAGTTGGTTGAATAAGAACATTCACAAATCTGTGCGACTTGAAATAAGTGTAATACAACTCTTCATAGTTGATGAGATGTAGAATTTTCGAAATTACGTTTTGAACAAATTAATTTTTCGAATAAACTATAGAACATAAGAACATTTCTCCATAGTGTAATGAAAAAGGAAGAATTGCTGCTCAGAATAAGAGTTTTCATAGATTTGTGAAATTTCTGATACGCTACTGCTCTGCAAAGTTGATGAATTTCAGACATTTTCAAAATCACGTTTTGGCGAATTTGTTTCCCGCGATAAACCATTGATAATAAAATAACATTCTCAACGTGAAATAGAGGAAGAATTGTTGTTATAATTAAGATCATCCCATGATCTGCGAGACTTATTATAATTTTAGAAATTTTCTAAATCGTATTTTGGAAAATTTGATTTTTCGGCTAAACTAAAGAAAATACGAACATTGTCCGAAAGTGATATGAAAGAGGATGGGTTGCTGCTTTGAATAAGATCTTCCTTGAATCTATGAGACTTTCAATAAGGGTGTTGCAGTTCTTCAAAGTTAATGAATTTTAGACATGTTCAAAATCAAGTTTTGGAAATTTGCATCATGTTGCACGTCAACTTTACCCTCTACTCTTTCGAGCACTCTCGATCATCTCACTGGAACATTGTCGAAATGAAGTACACCGTTATCCCTGAGCACTTGCGGACCCCCATCATTTTCCATCTAAACTAATAAAGATAATAAAATTTTCTCGCTTCAAACAGAAAGGGGACTGTTGTTTTGAATAAGATCATCCTTAGACCTGAATAGCTCATAGTTAAGGCGCTATAAACAACTCAACAAAATTGATGAATTTTAGAAAAATTCAAAATTACGTTTTAAGTAGTTGTCTTTTCCAGCTAAAATAACAAATATAATAAAATTGTAAAAATTCTAACTTACAATGAAATACCATCTAGGCAAACATGTAAGGTTAATGTTATCAATCATAAAAAAAACAACCATAACAATTTTCTCAAACAATTTTTATTAATCTTTCAACGATTTTAGTTTTACTTTGTCGAATGCGAACTGCATCGTGTTTTAATGTGTATGTCTGTGATTGCATATGTGTTTCGTGTGTGTTCCTTAACAACTCAGAAGAATGAAATTAAAATAAAACCCAATCACCCGGTAAGTTACAAATCTAACAAATTGAACGTATTTGCCGTGCATGGACTTCAACCATCGCCATTTCCATCTCGTTGCGCCACTCGCGCAATAATCTCAAAAAAATACAACAATTTACAAAAACAAAACGCACCCCTCCCAACACTCCCTGCTGCAGCGCGCCATGTGAATATAAATAATAATAAATAAATGCTACTAATAATCATACACATGTAATTGTTTAATCATGTAATTTGTCATCGTGTTCGAATAAAACGCAATTAAATTAAATTTGCGTGTTTGTGGAATGTCGTCACGTCGCTAATAAAACAAACAAAATCATTTGGACGCAAGTGCAGGTCAAAATATTGCACTCACCTCTCACCGCCTTTTTGTCTAAAAAATAATAATTACAACGAATTGCCATTTCTAATCAATATGCAACCAATTCGAACGAATGTGAGAACGCTTGGAATGTGAACGCAAATTTTCTGAGAAAAATGTTTTAAAATAAAACAATGCGCACGAAACAAAATCCCTAACAAGTTGCGAGTATAACATCCATCGGATTACGGCATCGCAATCGAAATACATCAACATATTTATTTCTTTCCTTCATTTATAGGTTTCTAAACTGTTGTAGAAAAGAGTTAATTTCATAGAGTTCAATACGATTGCGTTGCCGTTTACAAAAATTAAAAAAATATATACTTCGTTACGCACTACGTTAACAATTCACCTGCTAGTCAAAAATGTTCAGCAACAATCTTCATCGTCCCAGTTGTTTCCGTCTAATTAATAAAATATTTACTCTCATATCGCATATTTAGGTGTCACTTCTTTTTGCCTAAAATATCTCTGACGCTAATATATCTCTGTTGCATTTATCTTAACTTAGCTTATTATCATTAGGTTAGCATCGACGCCTCTTTCGCAAAAATTCAACTAGATATAATATATATAAACATGTTCTCTGCTTGTTCTAACAATTGTAAAATCGTAAATTCTCTTAAATCTTTGTAAACTGGACGGAATGTCGATTTCATCAAATGCTTCGATCACATTAAAATAGGCACTCTAGGTGTACATTATTTTGTGGTTTTTGTGTGGTGTTTGCTTCTCGTTCTTGGGTGTTTCAATAACTGTATACACTTAGAAATGTCTTCGTGTTGATTATTTACATATTTGGATGTTTTACAAACGCTTGTGAGCAGCGCTATAAAACTTTTTAAGGCATACGTATCTTCTTTCAGCTTTAAATCTAAATCTTTTTCTTTCATAGAGATCAATTTGCAAACATTGCATTTTTCTTTTGATCATTTTTCGTAATATTTTTCTTGGAATGTATATAATTTTTTTGTACTGACTGAGATTGTCAGGATTATCTGAAACTTTTGATCATCGTCGATAAATTCGTGATCGGATACGAAGAGCGTGTTTTGTGTATATAAAGGCCACTGTGACTTTCTAGCCTTGTTGCTCGTAATGCGAAATAAATAAGTTAATTGTACTACGCGGCGGACGCTCCCCAAACGTCTGTTTTACTGGTGGCTCTTGCTTAGCAGGTGCGAATTGAACTCGTAAACGTTGCAGCACTGCTCGCCGCAGATGTTGCATTTCCACGGGTTGGCGTCCGAATGGCAGCCCTTATGCAGAAAGTATAGGGTCTGGTCGGGGAAGGCGATGCCACAGTATGTGCACTGTAGGCTGGTGCAGAGGCGTTTGCCGCCGGCGCCGCGCCATGCCGACGAGTCCGAGGGTTGCTCTGGGCCCGTAGAGGTGATTGTGCCGTTCGTAGTCGTTGCTGGATCTCCGCCGCCGCCATCGCCGGTGAGTGATGGTGATGCTGTCGAGCGTTGATTGCGTGAGCTGCTGCGTGTTACAATCTTGCGTTTGAGGTCGTCGCGTAGCAGTGACTTGAGGGGTGATACTTTAATCAATGACGTGAGGTTGTTTGATGTTGTACTTTGTACTTGAGTTGTTGCTGAAAGGTAAATTAAATAAATTTCAGAACATATTTGGTTTATAGAAAATATATGAAAGGTTCTAGATTAGAATACATATTGACGCTATTTTTGGAGCAGGTTAAGAAATATTTATAAAACTTACCAGTAGGTGAAGTAGATAGGTTAACAGGACCATTTCTCTTCTCGTATTCTTCACCCGGCTCCTGTTTGATTGGAATGAGGGAAATCGACGGTGTGATATTAGTTTCGTGCATTGAATTGTTCAGGGACGATGAAGGCGCATTGGAATTCGAATCTCCTGATTGTGGAGATCCTGGACAGTCGCCGTTGATCCTCTGCGTTCGTCCCTCGGCTTCCTCACTACTTTGTCCCGGCTGTGAGTTTTGATTTTCGGAAAGAGTAGGTGAAAAAACCGGCGCCGGCGCATCCGCCATCGAAATCTCCACATGTGGCGTGAGAAAATGCATCGGAGGCGTCGCGTTATCCGTCGATCTTGCACCCGTCGAATCTCCACTATCACTGTAATTCGTACTCGTCATACTCACGCTCAATCCCGTCAACGAACTGAGCGCCCCATCCAAGGGGAACCCTTGTTGAGCGGCAGCTGCTAGCAACGACGCGGAAGACCCCGCCGGGCCCGGATTATCCAAATCAATCCCATGCCGATTGAAAAAGTGCACTCGCAGTGCCTTCATCGAACCAGCCCGATAGCTACACAACGGGCACGATTTCACCAAGTCATGTTGACCAACGTGCTCGTTCTGAAAATGAGCACGCATCGCGATTTGTCTCTGAAAACCACGATTACAGATCGGGCAGTGGTAGGGCAAAGTCTTCGTGTGCGTCGTAAAGTGCTCGGCGAGGTGATCCTTACGAAAGAAGCGCTTCTGACACACGCGACACTCGTAGGGCTTGACACCCGTGTGCCGCATTTTATGACGACGCATATTTGCACCGTTTGAGAACTTCATGTTGCACACGTCGCACTCGAAGAGCTTACGATGCAGCCGATCCGGCTGCGCCGGTTGATTATTGTTGTCTGGCTCGACGGCGGTGACGATCTCCGCCTCTTTCCCGGAGTGCATTTGACTAACATGTGCCGCGAGTGTTGCCTTGGTCGCCGTTTCGAAATCGCAGGTGTCACAGCGATGGGCACCATCGCCGGAGTCATAGTGCTGATTACTAGTGACCTTTTCATGCTGCTCGCAATCGTCATCGGCCTGCATCGACGTCGGGGTTGTTTCATTGTTATTGTTGTTCGTTCCAGAGTCGGGTTCGGTTTTCAGGACGCCTGTGTCTGCCATGTCACCTGATGTGTGCGAAAATCAGCTGCACTATCATCTGTTGTTCATCTGCAAAGCAAACCGAAAACAAAACCGCGTTATATTCAACTGACACACTTCGAAATCATTTCGAGAGTAATATGTAGTGACCTATTTACTACTTTTTTGATGTTCGTACTCACACGAAGCGTACGATATTACTGGTTAAGTTACATCACATCGTTGTTTGTTGTGTTTTTGTTGCGCGTTTGTTGCGAATTTATGTCGACACACTACACATTTCAATGCGTGTTGTATAAGGCGTAAAAAATTGCGACAATTTCGAGTAATTTATGAGTCCTTACAGGACGCGACTATGTAATGTTTGTTGTACTTACAAATATGATAGAGTGGGTTTTGCGAGACGTTTTGAGGAGGATTAGGGAGCAAACACGCAGCGTCGTCGCCCGCTACGCGTCGCGAACGAACGAGAGCACATCAGAAATTCTGAAATATTACGCGATACGCATTGTTGGACGCTGCGGCGGATTGCGCGACACATGGAGGCCACCGGAGGCGGTCTCCAACGAGAAACTCGTCGTCCGACAGCCGACGACGACGTCGTACACGCGCTTAACAGACAAGCGGACAGGTATGCACGGTGCCAGCGTCCGGATGACAGGTACGTTCCTCGGTTCGTAGAGCGCTCCACGGCATCGGACAGGTAGAAAAAAAGTAACGTTACTTTTACACGCATACAACGCGGGGCACACACTTCTTCGCTTCGCTGAGCACTCAGCCACTGCCTCCCAAATGAAACGCCAAACACCTTCGCACAACCGCTCCCGAATCACACACGATCCATGTATACGCACTGTGAAAATACTTCTCAATTTTGCAGGTGTTTTTTTGAAGGCACACGCGCACGTTCAACGACTACTGGTTAGTATTCGTATTTGTATCGAATGGAATCTAGTTGACAGCTGGCCCCCGCTTGTAGAATGTGGAAATATGTACGTAAGTGGAATTAGGTTACTTACGTGTGGTGTTGTTTTCGCAACGACGGCGATGCGCGAGCTGCTGCTGCTGCTGTTTGTTGGCTCTCTGGCGGTTGTTGCACGTTTGTCCTCTCCTCGACGCACCGACGGGCACAGCGACACTGGAAAGCGGCGCGCAACGAAAAAACACCTGTGCATCGCTTGACCGCTTTTCGGCCATTCCAGGTTTGACCTGCGGGGCCAAAGTGGGAACGCGATCGGCGAGAGGTGGGCGCCCGTCCTACCTGCACATCGTACACCTCGCCTCCCCGCTCTACGCGGATCGTCCACAGGTAAACACAGTGCCTACCTGCGTCGATTGTCACCGCTAGCAAGCGAACGGGCCAGGTGGAAGGGAAACTTTAGGGATCATTAGCGTGGACCCTTACTTCGAGTAACCCACCCCCATCGTATCTACCTGGAATACCTAGAGATAATTACTGTTTTACAGTGGGCATTAAGTCATAAATCGGAATCCTTCTCGTAGAAACGTGGAAAGTTCGTGGAATCTTCTCTTAAAATCGGCTTTACAATTCCTACAAGCATCTTGGATTTCAAAGAAACTCTTTTCGAAGATTTACCAGAGAGTTTAAGTTTTTCAAAGTTGATGCTTTGCATTAGCGTTTGTTAACGTTTTGTCTTTGCGAATATTTGATCGTTTTGCTATCCAAATGATCAAATATTCTCTAGGAGTTGGGAGTGTATCAGGGTAAAGGTTATCGAATTTCTCTCGCATCTAGATGAGCTGATTTTTTAAAATTTCACGTATGCGGATGTGACACTTGCACATTTCGTACAGCTCCGCAGGCAGCAGGCAGCGTGGAATAATAAGGTCGTATACGACTGCTTGTTTTTTTGTGGGTACATCTCTCCGTGTGCGACGCGACTGCGAGTTTTGTCGGTCGATTTCGACAGGATAGGGATACGTAGCGGTTTCTCGACAGCCGAATGAACTGTTATTGCGGTTAATTTCTCTCCTCACTACCGCTTCCAATACGTACTCAACCTTAACTTGGCTGTATGAACAGAAGTAGAACATTTCATTTCATTTTGCGCACATTTTTCAAAATAGTAGTATAACCTTAGTACCCTTTTCTTCAAAATGGTACCAAACTTGGTACCATTTTACTAATATTCTAACAACTTTTTATAACCCCGCCCCCCTGTGGAGCCATCTTAACATAATATAAACTTGGAACATTGAATTTTTAAAGTAAGTAGATAACTGTGTCTCCGAGAAATTCATCTGCCATTGTATTACAAATCCGTTTATTGGCTCAATAAAATATACACCGGTTACCGACGTAGCCCACTTTTTGCATTTTGGGACTGTTGCGATGGGTTTGCGTGCGTTGGGTGTGCATGATGTGCTCAATTCGCCTGCCTGTTCAATTACCTTGTCGCTGGTTTTCTGTTGAGACGCGGTGTCTTCACGGTTGTCCTCAATCTACCTGGAAACGAAAAGTGGGACGCCCGAGCGATTTGCGTCTTGCCACGCTGGGCGCCGTCGTTCCTTTCTTTCGCCTCTTCGGACGTCGGTTTTGCTGGTGTTGCGCGATCGCGATCCGGCTGGCATTCAGGTTAGCCATCCGCACCGTCTGCACCATCAAACGCCTGCTGCTAATGCGCATTATCTCTATCTCCTCTTTCTGCTGGCACTGGTGCGAAAGAAGTCGATGGCGAAGGCACGCAAATGGCACACTTTTGGTGTCCGGCGCGAAGTCGGTCGTCATCCCACTCCAATTTTCCACGGAGTTTCAACAAAGTCGTTTGTAATTCAGGTCAATGTGTGTTCTGAGTACGAATAGATTAAATATTTACAACAACCTGGTCTTAATTCGACTGTTGTAGTCACAGGAATCAAATTGTATATTGATATATGTATTTTATAATTGATTTGTGGTAAAACATTTCCTGCTAAAGTTTAAAAAATGAAGCGCAGAACTAGAAATCTGTAGTGAACATAAATGAACTTAAGATATTTTCTACCAGATGTAGATGTAGTATTGCCTCCGAATTTCCGTGAATGTATAAAATTGTTTGCTTCTTAGATTGTGGAATATTTATTATACTTCCTCGTATATTTTAGACCTTTTTACATGGTTATTATATGCCTTAAAAGAAATCATCGTTAAATGCGACAGCTATTGGCGAATTACTGAATTCAATTTTTTTAAATTGATAAAGATAACTATGTTATCGATATTGACGATTTCAGAAATTCACGGCAAGGTGGCGCTACCTATCTTAAAATAATTATAATTCAAAATGAAAAATTAGTTTGAACTTTATGAAAAACGAAAGTTATAACAAAAATGGCTACAAACGTCATCATGAAATATATCTTTGTAAGAATAGGCTATTTCAATTTAAATTAATTTCATTCTCCTAGTAACTTACTAATTTTATATAACTGCGTGTAAACTGCTATTTAAAATATTTTATAAAAAAAATTCGTAGTTAAATGTATTCATTAAATAATTGAATAGTCAGAATGTTAATTTATTTCGTTTTTGCATGCTTGCGTTTTATAAATGGATGTAAATATCGATTTGATTGATGAATAGAATTGAAATGAGGTTTTGATTTGACCGCGGGCTGCGACAAACTATTTATTGCGCACCCCCTGTACTCTATTACAGCTGTGACTAAAATTAGCGCGTGTACGGTTGTAAAACGCTCATAAAGTTTGAACGTAACTCAACAGAACATCGAATCGAAGTGCGTTGGATTTGAAATTACTTGGAAACACTGCAAACGCCTGCATGCACTGCAATGTACATAGCTTGAATACTAAAGAATAAGAATATTTTACATTCAAACGAGTGCATTTTATTTTATAGTATTATTTAAGGAAATAAATGTTTAAAAAATCCTAGTATTGTGCACAAGAATGAAATAAAATTAAGATGAAATAACGTTGTGAGGGAGAATGCTTCGAAAATTCAAAAATGAAATGAGGAAATGAAGCGTGAGAATGTTTGCCTTGTATATTTATGTCCTCTCAACATATCGCACGTGGAATTCCACCCGGAAATAGAGACAGTCATCTCGTGCAATGCTGGCATGCGCCTAATGAATGTGGAATAAAATGTGACCGGTTTTTGCTACTTTGCTACTGATGGAAGTGGAAGTATGGAAGTAAATCGGGTGGAAATGAAAATGTTTCGTCTTGGAAAAGCTCAAATGTCACACCATACCGCAAGGCGATACAGCGACAGCGCGCGACGAAGAGGAAGAAGCATCGAGGATGCCAGGTGTTTCAAGTTAACGACAAGTGCTTCCGTTTGCGTTCCAGTCATGCTTTTTCACATCTCGACGTTACTGATTTGAGAGACATTCACGAATAATTCGAAACAACGCGACGTGAAAATCCGAACCGACACAGCCTGAAAGAGCGACGAGTATCATTTTCGTATACATATCGAGGCGGTTTCATGTTTGTCTTGATTTAACACCCGTAATTACATCCATAAACCGCGTCGGCGACGCGACGGTAGATGAGAAAAATGTGTTCACCGAGAAAATGTGACAAACTAATGACGACTAGAAGGAAGTAGAGGAAGCACCAAACATTCCAAGAAAGAATAATTACATCCTTTTCTCGGCGTGTTTTATAATTACACTTTTTTCTGTTTATACATTGTAATAATACTTTTAAATTATACGAATTATACAGTTACGACAAAAGTTTAGACTGTAACCAAGATGCGCTCAACTTTAACATGTTTAATCCTTTCTTCCGGTGTCTTCAGGCAAACTCGTAAGTTTTTAATTATAATCGCTGTACCTTCAGAAGGCATATACATTTTATGATGAGAAGTTACGTGTAATGTGTTGTTTTAGTTGACTTCACCTAAATTATCATTTTAACGAAAACATGGGTGGGTTTTCAGGTGGAGTAAATTGAAAAGTTACGCACGTTTTCCGTTTGCAAAACGTGCGAATCGCGTAATCGGTGCACGAAATTGCATGGTGCAACTGCGTTGAAGCTGGATATAAATTGAAAATTTGATTACCTTTGCCACCATCATGTTGCATTACCCCACAAACGACGGTACATAATTCAAAAACGTGCAAGTGTTGCGTTTAATTTAATTACCGCCGTAACTTACAGCTAAAATTACAGATATAAAAATACCCTCCGACTTCTTCGATACGTTTTCCCGCAATGAGTGCAGTTCATTCATAAGTAAACTTGGAAATAGATACTCTAGCGACTAGTTTGGGAGAATGACTGTATGAATGACTTTTGTTTTGGGTCCTTTTTCTTTGGCTTTGAACACGCGAGGATTTGAATGCTATTAGACATTTTGGACTGCGTGGATTTAAATTAAGCTAGAGTGCCATGCACTTCACGGTGTAGATAGCGTGATATTTCTATTTATAATTATCTTAAAATTTTAAAGAAAATTATCTTGTTCATAGGTTGTTTCTTTTTAATGTTTTAAATAATCTTGCTGTAGGCAGTATAGTCCTAGGGAAAGAGTATAGGCACAAGGAAAGAGTAGAGAAGTATGAAAGTGTAAAGAAAGCAAAGAAACAAGTTCTCTTTGGATTCTATTTAAATAAACTCAATGTTTTCTTCAATGGAACTTGAATTGGCAGATAATCAAAAATTCTACAGCCGCCCTGCACGTTTCCATGAATGAAGGCCGAGGGATTACAAGCAATTACAAGATTGTTGGAATTCTTTTAAAGGATTCAGGAGTTTATTGCGTCGAAAATGTCACGGGACTTAATAAATTGTTTACTGGGTATTTAATTCGTGCCTGGAATGGCTATATATCGTATTAGAATTTGATAAATGCAAAAAATAATTAGTCAGGCCACGTGTCGAAGAATTTTAATAAATCTTTGTTGCGACTGCGATAAAGTTTTCCCAATATTCTATATACTAAATATCGTACCTGGAGAAGAGTGTTCGAAAAGTAAACATTTTTTTGTAACAGAAATAATAAAAAAATGAATTAAATAATTTGCATTTTATTTATTACATTTATTTTGTCATACGTTGTCTGATAATCGTATAAATTTTAGCTAGGTACATACATTACAGTTACCTCTATTTTTTAGAAAATGAACAAATTTTGCATATGTAAATAGTTAGTATTGGTTTATCCAAATTTCAATCCAAAACCAACTTTAATTCTTTCCATAAGTTAAATCTGTTAAATTTAGGTTCCAATTAAAGCAATTTAAGTATTCAATTCTCTAAATCTCTAAAAATATATCAGTTTTTCGAAGGAAGCAGTTTGCATTTAGATACAGTGATATTCTTACATTTATATCGCACAAGTCATCATTACGGCAAGATTAGAATAGTTATTTGCATTTAGTCACGTTGTACGTTTGTCAAAACACATAAGTATATTCCCAAGAGATTAATAAAGTCTAGATAAGCTTAGAGAAATGGTCCATTGGTTAAACTGTATCAATTATTAATATTTTACAAATTTGATTTGTGATTTTATCAAACATTCATTGTAAATTAATTTAATCGAACAATATCGAATAAAAGTCTTTGAAACATAAACATCAATTTCGCAGTTTATATATAATTTTCTATTATTGATCATTCGCATTGTTTGCATTTTATGCCATGATGCATAATCGTGTTAATTAATTAAATTTATTTACGTCGCATTGCAGCATCGCAATCTACGCTTTATTAATTAAATTTATTTGTTCAATTCAAATAGAGTAATAAAACTAGCAAGTAGATAAAATTTACAATTTTAACAACAATATTTAATTGAAATTGATATGAGAATTGATATCTGATCTTATGAAATATTCCAATGAAATGGTTTATTGTTAGTATTTAAAATAAATTGTTAAAATAACAATTCCGCCGCCGATTCGCTTCGATTAAAACATAATAAATAATTTGTTTATTAATAAATCACCTACAGTTTACTATACAAGTTTTACGCATATTATTTACAGTGTTTTGCTTACGATAAGGTAGTAATGGTCGATTTTGTTATAATATGTTTGCTTCTTTGTTGTTTGGGGCGCTGTTTGGGCAACGTTTTAATGACTGGTAAAGCTCTAAATTAGTTGTGTGTGGCTGACGTAGAGATTATTGGGTGGCTGGTGGCTTTCGCGGTACAATGACAACATTAAACATCGATTGTGAGACGTCCAGCACGAGTCTTATGTCGCCTTGCCAATTGATGGCGATTCCTCGATGTACACGTTGCCCGTCTCCGTGTTGGGATCTTTTTCTTTGCGAACTGGAATTAAAAGAGGAATAAATGTTGGATTTCATAAATTGTTTATAAGAAATTTTTAACTTTATTTTTTGAATAAACTTTTACGCTTTATAAAAATGAAGAAGAAGGATAAACAAATTACGTAAACATAATTCATTCTACTAGTTTAAGGGGACTGTCACACCAGCGGCGTAGCCTCGCTTCGCTTCGTCGAGCTTCGAATTTCGAGGCTCGTTGCGTTCACACAGTGAGCGCGCAACCCTAGCAACCCTAACTATCTCCTTTTAACTACATTCGTTAGACAAGTGTAGGTATAGAAGCCCAAAGCCGAAGTCGCCGGTGTGAACGACGCCTATGTCAATTTTATTACAATTTATGCAACCATAAATAGAGCTTTATGTATATTTAATGACAGTTATTCCTAATTTCAGTACAGGATGGACAATTTTATGCATTGTTTCACCTTTACAAATAAATGCAATGCTAATTTCAAATCAATTATTTATAACAAATTATCGTGAAATCTACAAATGAAATTGCCTTTTTCACCGCTTAATTTGGATAAAACGAATTAATCCTGATATGTCCTTATTAGGCGGATTACCTTGGCAATTGCAAAACATTTGTCGATCCGTATCAAATTAAATTAAAGTAGTAAATCGAAAGAGTCTAAATGGTCAATTTGTGACAAATACCGGTGATCCGATAAAAATGTCCAAAAACTTCTAATTACCTTGAATTAATTGTTCTAAATACATGCAACGATTTTTCAAGCTTTTGGCATCATGAATAGGCCCCATTGAAGGTTCGAGGACTTCACCCTTCTCTTGACTGTTGGCCGCCATCAGACTCAGACGTGCTGAAAGCTCTTCAACATCTGTAAAAATCAAACAAAGACATATATTTAAAAATATATACGATCTACAAATGATTTCATAAATAAAAACCTATATGATTTGAAACAATTTTAATTTTCAAAGGATACTTCTGAAAATGAGTGATGCATCCATTGTTTCCGAAAATGAAATTTTACAACTGTGTCCGTGTATATATGTACGAATGCCTTGTAGATTGAAATGTGCGAAAATAGCATCGAAAAGTAGAACGCACTCGTTTCGAAATGACGCAGAATATTCGCGAGTGCACGCGTGTTGCAATTTTTTCCCATGCATTTAGCTAAATATTTTGCGCAACCGAACATAAAACATCTTGACGGCCTGCATTAAAAATAGCTTTTATTGAAGCCTAGAGCTTTTGCGTACCTCGTATTTCACGCATTGACAGCAATACGAGGGAATTAAGAGACGACGAGCGCCTGGCAAAAATTAAAAGTGTGTAATTGAAGCGCATTTGCAGCATGTGTTAGTGCATGTATATGATTGTGTATGTGTATATATATTGCCTGCTGCCGCCTGAAGGTTGTAATAACACTCAAACGATATTTATAGCGAATTGGTGCTTTCGCGTAAACCTGACTGCCGTCGCGTGTATTTACCGATCTTTTTTCCTATCATCTGCAGCGACAAAAATACGCCGATTAAAAGTATTGATAGGTTTATTTTCTCCTTTCCTTTTCCCGGACGTGCGAGATTCAAGTTTGTTTTTCATACTCGCACTTGAAAAAACATCTCTAAAGATAGCCAGTAGTTTGTAATGATATTATCATTATTTCGAGGCTGTTCCAGCGGATATTTCTTGCGTAACTTTCTTAATTTTCTATTGCGATGCCGCACCTTAATCCATTTTTGCTAGATGTGGAAATTTGGCACGCTAGAGTGGAGGCATTTATTCGCATTAAAGTTTTAATCCGTTGCCGGCATAAAAGACGGAATGTTGCTGACTCGTGTGTGCCAAGTTTCAGCGCATGTTAGAAGAGATTATGAAGCGTTTTACGTTGATTTACTGTCATTTCAGCGTATTTTGCACCGGCTGGAGTTGTTATTTTTATCAAGGGATTATATTTAATTGATATGAAGTATTAATTAAAATTTTAAACTTATAAAAAATTGCGTTGTGTTACCTTCCATGTTTCACAACCGTAAAGGATTGATTTAACCTTGGAGTTGAAGATGCGTAGTTAGGTTATCAATCGGAGTCGCTGATCTCCAAATTTTCACTCAATTCCGTCACGGATTAATTAAGAACCTCCTTTAAACGTATGGAGCTTTGACCTGTTATTCTATAATCGCATTTCGAAAGATAACCCTAGCAATATTATACTCTTTTTGTAGTTCCTATTACGCTTTAATCAAAAAAAGACAATAGCAGAGAAATCATTAATTCACTTCGCATCGGATTAATTCCAAACATTTATCACTTTCATTCCTCTCAAAGCGTTTTTTATCTTTATTTTTTGCGATTCATCTTCGGACACCGTTGCAAAAATAACTTAAGAAACAACTAAATTACGGCCTGAATTAATTCATCTCGACCGTTACTCTCAAATTCTCACAGGGAAAAAAGTAAAAACGTGAATAAATGTGTTGATTTTGGTGCAGTCCTTCAGTTTGTACTTCCAACTTGTGTTGGAAATGAATAACATCTGATGCTGACAGTGCTGATATTTATACAACCGCGAAATACATATTCATGTAAGTTACAGGAGGGCGTAAATCGCAAGGTACATGCAGGAGAGCGACGCGACGCTGGTGCTTACAGCGCGAAGACTAGAGAGAGTATGTGCGGAAAGATGTGAAGCTGTTTCGTGTCTGGTTTCGGTAGCACATTCAAAACATTCGCGCATCGTTCGCCATCAACCGCAAAACACAACACAGCTGGGCGTTTTGAAAGGCGACGAGCAACAAACGCTGTGCGCGAACAAAAGCTCCATATACATTCCAAATATTGTTACATATGATTATGATAATGAATTTCAGGACTTTCAGGACTTTCAGGAAGGACGGATGGAGGAAGGAAGATAGTATTCATTTTTATTTGCTTTTATTTTCTTGTTAGTACAGTGAAGTATATTTTTTGGACTCTTTTTTATATAATATAAACGTTATTCGCCTTAACAATTACTTCCCCATACTTCCATTCAGTAATATATAAATAATAACAAAAATATCAACAAAAACGAACTAAATCTCATAAATAAATATAACTAAATAAATATAAATATAACAAATACCTAAAATGTTCAATCCATGATAAGTCATTTTATCCATCCTGTCCATCCATCCTCTCATACTCTTCTTTTCTTTCTTGATACGTCTTTTCATATCCAACCGGTCCCATTTATACTCAGTAATCTACTTAACCTAATTTCCAAAGTTTCAAATCCGCTGATCAATTCAAAACCGAGATGATGATAAATATTGCAACTTTACCCTTAGGTTCACCCATTAATATACTTCATTACAACTATAATTTTGAAAATAACTTCATTGGAATTGATACAGAGATCCCAAAGAAATCGAGACCGTAGTTTGGCCTGTTATGAGTTTATAACAAACAAAAACACATTTCCTTAACAAATTTAAGTACACTTCAACAAATCGCAGTATTGCATACTTCCATTAAAGTGGTTCAGGGCCGTCGACTTATCAAGTTAACGCCAAACAAAACGAAATAAAACCCGATGTCATCACGGCCATCACGAATCACTCGGCTTGCCATGACAACAAAAACATGTAAATTGTACCAATTGCAAAGAAACTTGAAAACTTTAATTTCATGCTTATTCAAACATTCTACGATTTCCAGTTGAAATTCTCGGTTGTCGAGCACTGAATGAAAAAATAAGATTAGAATCTTAACTGTATTTGGCAGTCGACTTTCGAATTAATTCCAGTGATACATCATGCAAACAGCACAACGCGACGTTTCGTGAATGTAGAATGTACAATCACGTCTTGGAATTAATCCATGCGATAAAGTATAACCGAATGATATGGTTTTATAATAGACTAAAAGACGTGATTTAAATTATAGCAGTTTTTTTAAATCAAGGAAATAGTAAATGTAGTTAAGTAAAAAAAATGAAATGAAAAATCCAAGTCTACGATTGAACTGAGAAACTGGAATATTGAAATATGGTAAACAAATTTAATCTATGGGAAATCGTAATCGCAGGTGAACTGCGAGGAAACTCAATTAGAATGTCGAGAGGAAATGTTTGAGTCATTTCCGCGACGTTCGGAAAATAGAAGATTTCGTTTAGTGGGTTGGTATTTCCACTTGGGGTCGGTTGGGTATGCTGATGTGTAGAAAATAAGTTGTTTAAACACAATTATTTTCGATTGAGTTTAAAAAATCGCAATGTGGATTTTAAATGATTAAATATGATATTTTATATATGACAAAGAGAAAACGAAATATGTTTTTATGTATGTATTTTTGGTTGATAAATTTGCTTGCAAAATTTGAACAAATTTGGGACATATAAACAACAGATGTAAAGGGGAAGAAGCACTCATAAAAAATCCGAGATTTTTTACTAACTTCCGGTTTGTGGTTCTATTCTCTGTACATATTTTAAATGACTTGAATTTCGGATAATTTAGGCACCACCTTATCGGGATCCGATTAAGAGGATACCTCTGTAAATAAATCTTTTAACACAATTAATTCAAAAAGAAAATATGATATCACCAAACGGGCCCGAAATATTATATTTTCACAAATAGAATTGTGGAATTTATTTGTACCACAATATATGTAACAAAAGATATAGAAATGAAGGAGATTAGCGTGGAGATCCTGGGAGGCAGCAGGCGGAGGTGAATGGCTGTCGTCGGGGCACGTCGTGGATGACGTCGGGGTCGCAGATGGCGAAATCACTGGTGGCGGCTCCTGTCGTCGGAGTAGTCGGTGGACTCTCGGTGACGCTCTCGCTATTGGTGAACTTCGATGTCGTACTGACTCGGACTGACTGCAGGTGAAAATCCTGACGCGACGCTATTAAGGTTTGTTGATGCGGATGGTGATTGAGGTTTGTCGATGTTTATTCTTGTTTGTGGGGCAATGGATTGACCGCCACAGAATTTAAATTCCCCATAATTTATAGCCATAACTCCACCAAAAATGTCAGCAAATTAGCCATGTGGACATGTTCGCACTTAAACATATCAACCCAAAAGAACTCCAACAACTTTAAATTTATATGAAAAATACACATGCAATCGCCGAAAAACACATACGCCATCTGCATGTTTCGCACACCGACACAAATTTCTCGCACGAATATACACCGAAAGTATAAAGCTGTTGATTTATTAAATGCCATCATAAATCCAAGTGTAATTTATGCCCTTTGATTTATTCGCCGATGCGTGCGATGCGCGGCACTCATTAAAAAACGGGCAGCGAATAATTAGCTCTTTAAAGCGCAACTTTATTTGAGGCGTTCATTCATTTATTTTCGAAATGGCGGAATGAGTGCAGAAGCATGTCGTGCGTTTTTGATTGAACGCTGTGCAGCGTGCCAGGTCGTCGCGTCGGCGTCGTCGCGGTAGGGTATGTACGACCGAGGGTAATTCACTTACTTAGATTTCAAATTGCAGCCCATCACATTCGCTTTTAATTTTAGTTCTTTGCTTGCACGGCGAGTGATGCTGCCTTGTCATATTAGCGCTTCGTGTTTTTGCGCTTTTACGTTGCGCTTGCGTTCCAGGAAAGATGAAAGATGTACGCGACCATCAGGCATATGCAGTACGAGGCATGTGTATATGTGTGGTTGCGGTGGGTGCATTTACATTTTTAAATGTTGCTTGGCATATGTACTTCTTACAGTTAGCCTAGTTAAATAAGCAAGACTTTTTATATGTGAGAATGAGGGAGGGAGAGAGAGCAAAAATGATGTCAACAACCGGGTATAATTTTTTTAAATTAGCTTTTATAGTACTAGTTTGTAGCATTAGTTTTTTTTAACAAAAAAGAAATTCTTCGTAACATAATTAATTAAAACAGAAAATATTAGGTCTCCTATCGGACGAAATGACATGAATTAAATTCGTATATCGAGTTTTGATTGGAATATAATCTATTTACGAGCTTTGTACGAAAAGTAAGGTTCCCATAGCTTTTGCAACTAGAAAACATTGTTTATTGTTATTAATTAATACATCGTGGAAAAGCTAACACTTTGTCACTGTCCGAGAACTTTCTAAACACATTCACGAAGCATCCCTCAACATAATTGAAAGGACAACACTTCTGGAAACTTCTTCACTTAAGAATATAAAAATTGGGATACCATCTTCACTAGTCATAAGGAAAGGAAATTATGTCGACCTTTTGTATTTGGGTAAGCTGTTTTCTATTAGTAAAAATTATTGGAACTATACTTTTCGTATGTTTTGGGGCTACGGAGAGGGCAATATTGTGAAGGGGAAATGCCAATAAAGGTTCCTATATACATATACTTTTCGTACAGCCCAGTTCTAGAATTATTTGATCCCGAATTTTTTGGCCGACATTTTTTCTAAGACACCTTGTAGATAAATCATAAACGCATGTGTATATTGTAAACTTGTCTATTAAATGCCCTTTTTTCGTTCATCTTGTTCATGCTCATGTTGCGTGTGCCATGGCAACTACGAATGCTTTTCGCTGCGAGTCTCTACTTGCGTATTGCACGTGGCAGCTATTTTTAGCAGCAGGAGGCGCACGTTTTGCTATTGCACGTTCCGTTCGTCGCGCATCTTCCGTCGTTTACCACCAGCTCGTTATATTTCACTGGTGGGCGTTTAATTTGTCTTTACCGCACCCGCCAAAAAGTTGTCCGACTATTAATAATGCGAGCGAGCAAGCGAGAGCACGCCGGCGATGTCGATTTGATTCGGATGCCCACCCGATGCCAATGCGACCGGGTGGAGTTGAACGATACTCTCTCCTGTCGTTGTCTGCGGATGAACGGATGCTGCGGAAACTGCGACTTTGACGCACGAAGCGAACGTGCTCTGCGTGTGCGATTCCATCCGAATGGTGTAAATATGAAAATATGTGCGGATTGCATTAATATTCGACGCTTTTACAGATTGCACACGTGTGGGCAAGGCATGCGAGGGTGGAGCGGGAAAGGAGAGGCACATCAAAGCCATGGCGTGTGCTCGAGAAAGTGGTTTTGTAGAGTAAGTTATTGAAAATGTGGAGGTGAAGAAAATGGAGGCAGATGGCAGAAAAAGTGGGAAAATAAAATTGATATATTCATCTTTTGAGACAGTTTTTAAGGAGATTTTCGAATTTTATGTAGATTTTATTTTCTTTCTATGAAACTTTATCTTATAACCTATTTTTTTCTGGTTTTGAAGCACCATTTCTAAGATTTAAAATCTATTTTGGATATTTTGTAATTGTTATTTATAAATAGCCTAAATATCTGTATAATATTTTTACAATTCTAATTTTTTTGAAGAAAAAAAAAACGTATAACAAATGAAATACTGAACAGAAAATTAAAAAAGTGTAATACTAAATCTCAAAATGAGCTTCACATTGTGATAAATATATCACGAAGAAGAATATATCCTGATGTCGGTCAATACAAAATGAAATCACTAATGATGTGGTAATTAATCATGTGTTTGATGGCGATAGTCAGTACACCCGTGCACGTACCGCACGTCAATTTCGCAATGCATTGATTCCAACCACTCGCACGTGCCCACATCAAAAACATGAACTACGCAACAAAGTAAACCTCTAACCCTGAATTTTCCCCTTGAACATTTTCTACAACCCCCAAACAGAGGCCAAACAATGACTAAAATATGAGAGAAACATCTAGAAACACAAAAAAAAATCAGCAAATGATAATCATAATACAACCTAAGCTTATTACCGTCTTTCACAGGGATTATTATACGTCAGTCGACATTATCCAGTCGTGAACCGATGGAACCCGTCCATTTAGGCACATGCTCCACATTCACAACGCCATCCATGTCAACATCCAACCTTCAGACACATGGCACGTGCCGCTTTCAGTTTCACTCGTGTTATAACTATGGTTTCGCGTTTCATAGTCACACCTTCTCCTTCCATCATTCAGTCATTCTATCCTACCAACCTTCTAGCCGTCTCTGCTAGAACGGAGCTAACTTGATGAAAAACACAGCCCGCAGAGTAAGACAGGATTAGACATTACTATAAGACCGTAAAACATTCAGTATCATTCGTCATCTTGTTTTTGCAGCCCTTGCATCGGATGAGATAATCTGCAGTTTCTTCGACTGTTGTTTGTGAGTCATAAGATTCGCATGCTCAGTTTCACGATGCTTAAGCCTAGCTAGAGCTAGAGGTGATTGTCTGGTTTTGCATATGCAAACATTTAAATCCGTGGTTTCACTGGTTTCATGGCGCGGTGTTGATAAGGCGCAGAATTGACAGACGTGGATTTCACTCGTGAATGCTTGAGTAAATACGATGTATGCTTTTTCGGGTAATTTTAATATTTTATATATGCATATATACTAATTATTTCGACTTAAAGCTACATAAAGACGAATTGGGAGATAACATAAATTTGGTTACGTTTTACTTGCTTTAATGGCTTCAATTTAAAGTTGTCTTAAGATTGTTTAAGTTCAGCTTCAGTTAGGGTAAGTTGGAAGATATTCAATGGTTTAGTTGGGCCGATTATTCCAAATGGTCACATATTATCCGCTCTCTTGACATGCTAGCGCGAAGCTTAAAGCTTGACAAGCGAGTAACCCTTCAACGTGGTTCGTGCTTTTTATGAAAACCACCTCACACCACACAAAGACAGCATACTTTATTTATTTAAAAGTTTTCCATAAACTTTTATATGAAAACATTATTAGTGCGATTTTAGAAACCGCTACACTGATTGTGTTCTAATTGGCAGCTGTACATGATTGAGAATGCTGCAACAGATAATTCCCCACAAATCGACACCTAAATTAAAAGAAGACAATGACTGCTGGGAACAAGCGAGTTATGTCACTCTGTTACGAATTCCCGAGTTTGAACCCGAAACTTAGGATTGGACGTTTCTTGAATTACTGTTCCATTACCAATTATCAAATTGCCAATCACAAATTTAAACAATCTACTCAATAAACAAACAAACAAATAAGCCTCTATACAATTATAGATAACAAATTAGATTCTCGTAATCGTAAACAACGATAACGCTCATTATGAACACGTGTAATACGTAATTTGTAAACCTTGTTATATCAATGTTATACCGTTATATCGTTGTACCACAGCGCTGTACGTCTATACCCGAGGGATACAATTATTGCTAAAATTATGCCCGTTGTATTTTATCGCATCGCACACGCACAGAAATTGGCATCATTTAACGATCGTTTGTATTTTCTCCAACGTTTCCCGATATTTCCTGGATATTGTGCATGCTAATAATGCATGCGAAAAAATCTCCGACCGAATGCAATAAATAACATTAATCGTACCGACATGTATGAATTGTTCGTGTGCAATACAAATTGATGTACCATACACCGTGCTATTAATTGGCATTAATTAGCAATGAATAACAACAGCAACTCACGACTCGGTCGTAATTATTAGTTGTGCAACGTAACGTACAGGGATTGCAGAATTGTAATTACAGAGGATTTGTTGTGCGAATTGCGATAAAATCGCAAGGACACATTTTGTCATTTTATTAATCGTTTTTTGCAATTGCAAGCTGATTTATGATTTGATATTGGTGGAACATGAGTCAATTAATTATAAATTAATTTGTTATGAGTTCATTAATATAATATTAATAATTGTGTATTAATAATTAAATTGTAATAATTGTAGTTCGGCGAAGTTTTTTATGTATTGGTCCTTCGAACCGGATTATCATCCTCTTCTTACTAATCTAATTATGGTTCGAAGGACCAATCTCAAAACAAAATTCTTCTAGTCCTTTTTGGGTTGTCAACTTATGTAAAAATTTCCTATAATTCTTCATAATTCAGAGTTTTAGAAGGATATTTTGACATGTACCTAACTCGACATAGTTATTTTATAATGTTGCCCAGTACATTGTAATGATTTATTGTTGATTACGTCGATAATCTGAGCATGATGGATTATTCAAATTGGTGTTTTGCGGGTGCAACGTAACGCGTTATTGATGACACGCTTATTTGCTCATTACTCATTGGCAACGATGCGCCGCATGCACCGTTCGCCAGTAAAAAGCTACGAGACGATCCGCGTCCAATTTAATCAACTTTCACATCAAACCCGACCAACATCAATCTTTCGATATTTGAAATTTATTCATAGCACCATAGCGTCATGTCTTTTCGCCCTCTTTAATAGCAGATTGTTTACACTGCTAATTAGGACGAATGAAAACGCATCAATCTCTCTCGGGAGGAGAGGATTTAAAACGCAGCCGGTGATTTGTTGTTTGTCATTGTGATTGTAGCGTTGACGTTGTTGCATTTGACATTTCAGTCGGATTGGAATAAATGAAAACAAATGTTCGCCAAATCAGCGTCGAGATGAGCGTAGCTCAGCAATGCCCCGAGGTGCGCTGTATGAGTATTGCGTTATTTATGTGCGTTCCGCAGAAATTGCATCGCAAATGTGACTAGAATAGGTTGACATGGATATCGTTTTAGATAGATAAATTTAGAAATAAGTAGAAAAATATATAACGAATATTAATTATGGCCCTGCTAGTTTTTTTAAATATTGGTCCTTCGAACCCGATTGTGACTAGATATAATAGTAGAAAAAATCTTGTTTACTCGAACAAATATTGATAAAAATGTCATCAAATCTCATTGAGTAGAGCTACGCGAACTTACAACTCACGATGATATCATTAATAATGGATACAGATTTCCCTACTTATGTGCAAATTTAACCGTTAATGTTCTAACCCGCATTTACATAAATGGAGCATTGTCTACTCGAAATCCGGTTCGAAGGACTAATATCAGGAAAGAAAGTTAATAGTACTGAATGGAGCAATTTAAATAATTGAAAGTTGGGAGTATTAACATTCAGGTAGTACTGCACTGAGAGTAAAATTAAACTGAGTACTGAAATTAAAGAACTACGACTCTAGTACTGCAAGTCTACTAGCAAAACTAGATTTTCATATTTAAAAATACGTCAGTTGCAGAATAAATTGTATTCAATTGAGAATGTTATCTCTGTGATATGTTATTTGAATGTAGGAAGGTGAAATGATGAAATTCCAACTGAAACGTGTGTTTTGAAGAGTGAAACTATGCAAATTAAAACGTGAAAATATGCAAAACTGCATATTGTGCAATATGTTATATAAACGTTGTCGTTTTCAATGCACAGATGTTTTTTTTTTCGAATAGCATGCTTCAGTGAATATAAAAATAAAGAATATAGCACGTAGGTGATAAGATCTAACAAATTACTGCACTTTATTTAATCAACACTTCTGTATGTTAACTTAACTTTTCTCTTACCTTGTTCTAACAATGCTCAATCTATCCATGTTTACACGATATTTACAAATTCTATCAAATTAAAATAGAAGTTAAAATCGGTGAAGGTTTATGCCGATTTTGTCAAAAACGGCTATGAATTTTAGGTGGAGGTTTGGGGTTCGATAATTGTTAATTGATTGTAAATATTAGAAGATCCTTTTATTAGGATCATTTTAAGCGTAAAATTGAGGATCTCTACTCTAGAAGTTTTACTGAGCGTTCACCATCATATCATATGTCTGATTATACATATTCGGGGTTTCGTGCTACACTCCAAAATTATTACGCGTTAAATCGCGGAGCTTCATCCAAAGAGCATTACTGTATTACAGTACGGGTTCTTCAGCAGGGTAATATGGTACAGTAACACATTATAAATATGGCACGACAATCTTTCGAAAAGCGTACTTAGTAAAGAGATTCAAATTGATTTTAAATTAAATATACATATTTTAAGAAGCACTAAAGCACATATTTTACTAGACTAAACTGAAAGAATAAACACCAAGCTCTACAACGCGACAAGCCGCCGCTTAAAATAGTTATTATAAATTATAATTCTAATCAAGCAATAATAAAGCTAGCGTGATGCATTAGATTAACCTATATTAAAAATTCAAAACCATAAATTTTGTACCTTCCACCCATCCGTCACTTCTACAAGCTCCTTTCCCTACCGATAAGCAACAAGAACAACACTAAATCCTTCATTGCTTCATTCCTTCATACCTTGAGGCAACAAAATTCTATTCTCACAACATTCTCTCTACAGGAGAGAAGGTTTCCCAAACCCCCGCTGAGAGTCAGTATAGCCTCCTTCTTCTTTCGCTCCTTACTCTCTCTGGCTCTGCTTAACGTTCTTTCAAGATGTAAGAAGAATAAAGAAAACCAACATAAAACGATCCCTATCAAATAAGGACAAGCAGCTTTAATGCAACAGCCCAGCAGCAGGAAAAGTACAAAATGTTAAGTGTTAATTAAATTTCATTCGGACAGGTAAATTGATAGGTATCATGATTTATTACGAAAGGACGCCCAGCAGCGTGTAATGTTCAGAGCAGTGGAAGCGAAAAACTTGCTCCGTTGCTGTTCCGAAAGTCTTTTCCCTTTCCAAATGCTAATGCCGATGCTAATGTGAATGTTAATACGCTTACTTGTTTCGCACTTCTTCGCAGTTGGCGTTTCGCACAACAGAAACTTTCCTGCTTTTCTGCTGGTTCTACTGTTCTAGTATCATTAATAATTAATTGTAATAAATTCGAGTTTGCTTCATTTTCATATTTTATCCTTTTTTTTTCTCTTTTTCTTTTTTTACAGACTTACTAAAACTACTAGTTTTTGTAGTTTTTCTTTTTAAAAAAAGTTGGTTTGAAGAAATGGACGATAAATTTGATTATAATGAGTATAAGTTGTGGAAAATTAATATACAGAATAAAAGAAGTTGAAGAACATCAACAAGTGATTTCTCTCCGAAAATGAGAAAGTTTTTCTTTGCCAAAAGTTTGAAGTATAATTCTTATTTTCATTTCTATTTTTCTAATTTTTATGTTGTAATTTGCCACAGCTTTTTCCACTTTTCTCCCTTTTTTCAATCGTTGTTTTTTCTTGGGGTTTTCTCCTAATTTAAAAGTAATTTTACTTTCAAATCATCTAATACTATGAGCGCATTCCATGCCGCTTATCTGGAGCTGGAAATCATTTTCCACCGTGCTTTTTTTCTCTCTCTCTGCGTAGTGTTCCAGCGAACGTCTATAAAAATGCACGGCTCTGCGGTCGAAGGCAATGCATGGAATAATTTGTTGTGAAACATGCACACAACACTCGGCGCGCTCGTAAAGTATGAAATATTTGCCACCGGTGCAGAGCACTACCACTGCCGCCATTCCCTACGGGCGGGTTTCGGGAGGCGGCAGGCGGCCACGGCCGGGATTTACGTAAATTTGACAGAAATAAACATCAAACGATCGGTGGCCGAGCGGCGATCGAAACCAGCTGAAAAGCTAAAGCGCCAATGTGCGACGGTGTCTTTACAGGTTTGAAACAACATCGGAATAGACGAATGAATAGTTACTTAGATACATTTCTTTTTCTTCTTTTCAAATCTTGATGTCTTAACTTTTGATGCTTAACTACGTGTAAATACAAGACAGTATAATAGAATGTAGATTTTTATACACTCATAAACAATTCTGCAAACTTAACTCAACCCACACAATTCTACACTCACACCTCTATACCCACACATCTCTTCACACACATACACACATACACACATATACACATTCACACATACACACCTACACAACTTCTCTACTCAGGTGCACACACACATAATCCCCCCCCTCACACACACAAAGTCAATTTCACAAATACGCAACACTACACCACTACACATGTACCCACAAATATAAATACATAAACGCATATACACACACAGCACCACACACTCATACCCACATTACACTACACCCACAACTCTATCCATTTACCTACAACTTTACACATTTACCCACAACTCCACAACATATAACTTTACACGAAAATATACAACACATACATACACGCATTCTCTCTCTGTTTTACACACACACACACACACACACACACCCATACACACACAATTCTACAAATACACAACTCTATGCACAAAAAACCCTACACTCTACTCATCTCTACACACTCAACATACCAAATACTCAACTACCCACATATTTCTACAAACGAATACTACCGGCAGTCAACCATATTAAAAACAAAATATATAAACGTAATAATACATGTAAAATGTCAAAATATTCCTTATCACAAATCTTTACAAAAACATTTACTATGGTTATGAATATTATGGCAACCCTGCTATTCAAATACTACGTATATTTCTCCACCTGTCACATAGAAGAGCAAATAAAATACGAAGAATAATGTTCGATAAGATAAAACACGCTGAAATGCGCTCGTGCCAAAACCGCCGACAACACCAATTCGATATATTATATCCCTTTTCCATAACCACCACAGCATAACCATTGGGGGCTTTTACACTCACATGTCACGCGCGTGTAGAATAAAACGAATGTTAAAAGGTGCTACATGTAGAATGCCTCACATATCGCTTCACTAAACTCGTGACGGCATACGAGTAGTACATGTGCAAGCAAGTCAAAAAGTTGAAAAAGTATCGGGTGGAAAATTGCAGCTTTTGCATTCGCTGATCGGCGTCAAAAACAATGCACGAACTTACCAACAGCAATGGTATTTGATCAAATTGAAATTGTTTACCGCAATCACAACTCAGCCCGCAACTCGTCGATTTTAAATTAACAGTTATTTTCTGCCTTTGGGATTCTTTTCTCTTGATTTCACTCAAATGTAATATAAAATGTAATAAAATCGATAGCAATGCGGAAAATGCTTAAAAGCACTCAACGCTACGTAATATCGAAAGTAATTCCTTGCTATTCAACATTGTTATTGACAACCCGTAGTTCTATTTAATAATCAAACGTTTTTAATATTTTTTTATCAATCCTTTATTAATTAAACCTTTGTTAAGAGGATCGGGTATAACCGGTACCATGTAGCGGCAAAATGCGGAACTAAACGTGAAATTCAAACTTTGTTCAAACCAGATCAAAATTAAAGCCGCTAGAGTGTACGCAGCTAAGCATTTAAAAAAAACTGAGGCGATATAAATATGAATCCTGCTTTTTCGATCAGGTAAACGAAGTTTCTCCTTTAAGTCGAGTTATAAATAATTTGTACCACTTTGAAATAAATTAGTATATACTAGCATATGTATTTAGCAACTATATAACTCTAAATTAGCACTAGGTGACGTTGTTTCGTCCAGATGGCGCTATTCGTTATAATGCACTACGTGCTACGCACGCCTATGTGTCTCGGTCGACTATATAGTACGTAAATTAATGCAACTAAAGTAGGTCATAATTATGAAAATGACTTGCTCGCCAAACGACTTGCAGCGGGGACGTGCGCTCACGCTCTTTGCGGCATGCGGGAATACCTACTTAATTGAATTATCGAAAGTTAACGTTAATTACGCGCCCGTTCGGTCACGATACTTGCGATAGAGTCTAATTACTTAGTATCGAAAGTCCTACGATGATGCTAAGCTATTGATAGTCCTCATTAACCTAACATTGATTAGTTTACTCAAAGTTGTTGATATTCTCAAAGCATATGTTTACTGAATATTTTGTTAAGTAAACCAATAAATTCATCTAAACAATTATGAATAGATAAATTTATTCAAATCGTGAATAAATCATTAAATAAATTGCGAATATTTTAACCATCCATGAATTTCTAAGCGCGCATGTAATATCCATGTTGTTTTGATTGCGTTTGCAAAAGTTTTCGAGTCCGGGTTGGCAGTAGTTTTGATCGTTAGTAAGCCAGTGGCGCACATCCTTGCATATCCTTACTCGGACGCCAGCCAAACACAACAGGGTCGACTGCTTCATCGCCGGCTGCCGCGCCGCCGGCAACAACAAGAACGCGAAATGTGTAATATTCGACGCGCAAGCTAGATGATGATAATGTACGCGCATTGGCCCTCCACGGCAAGCAAATAGTTGTTGGTTGGCGTGTGCGCGTATAAATAACTCACAACTTTCGAGTGCAACTCGCCCCGACCAACCAACTAGGACTAAATTTAAAGTTTTCCTATTTTCGGATTGTTTTAATGGCGAGACATTTTCACACTTGTGCGTGCGAATGGAAAAACATCGATAATCATTCAATGATTATACAAAAATGTCTGCTGTTAATTTAGAATAAGTTTTTTAAAAGGTTTTGTACGGAAAAAATCGTATGTTCCAAAGAGATTATGTTATATTTGAGTTAGGTTAGACTAGGTTGGAATAGGTTAAATTAGGTTAAGTTAGATTGAAGTAGGTTAGGTTAAATTAGGTTAAGTTAGATTGAAGTAGGTTAGGTTAAGTTGGAGAAGATTTGACTAGGTTCGGTTAGGTTAGGTTTGGTTAAATTTTGTATATGTTGGATTAGGTTAGGTTGTATTAGATTGAACTGGTTGGTCTAGGTTAGGTTAGGAAACGTTAGATTCGATTTAAGAAAGGTTTAGTTAGGTTAGGTCAGCTTAGGTGGGGTTAGGCTGGATTACATTGAATTTAGAGGTGAAATATGTTGACTTGCGTTAGTTAGATCACGTTAGTTGCACTTGAATTATGCTTAATTAGGTTAGGTTACAATTTTTCAAAGAATTACAATTTTGGTCAAACTAAAAAGCAATAAATTCTACACTTTCCCAGCAGTAGAAGTAGATTTATCAACATATTTTCCACATTTTTTATTTCCCTTTTACCTACTTATCCCCTTTTGGCATCTAAGGTTGTAGACTAACAAGAATCGGCTAAAATCGGCTAAAATATTATATAAATCCACATGTAAACAACTCTTAAATCCACATATTTCAATTGTAAATATTATTTCTCATATACTTCTAATTGTCGATATTACAATAAGTTAAACATGCAATTTCAAATAAATAAAAGGTTATTTTGAAGAGAAAATACAAAGGTCCTATTATTGGTTAAGCCAATGCCTTAGATTTCCCAAAGTAAAGAACGAGTGCGAGTGGTAATCATTTCGACACGCGCGCACACACCGCACAGCCTACGCTCCATTAAGTAAATTGTATCTGTGCGCAGCGATTTTCCGCTGCTTGTTGCATTTTCTTCGAATGCTCCTCGACGCCGATAACCCCGTTTTCCCATAATGTTTTTTCCAATCAAGTTTTCGGGTCCCACGTGCAGTTGTCGCTACAGCTTCGTTCGAATCACCACCTTTTTTTTATTCCACTGAATTTCGTCTAGTAATTTCTTGCAATTGCAGTAATGGTCCTAGTTTTCCTAAAAGGGACACAAATATGTTTTCCTAGACCTTTTTACAATTGTAGCATATTTTCGGATTTAGTAGTGTAGTAGTGGCTATTCCTGTGTCAATTCCAAACTTCTTTACGAAATTGAAACTCCCAAACGTAGGTAAACTAGGCAACTTCATACACCAGAGGGTCATTTGTCTTACAGGGAGAGTGTCTCAATTGTCCGTCTCGGAATTAAATGAAAATTTTTGTACGTGTTATACATATAATGAAATATTTTCTAACTTTAACACAGGTACTTTATGTTTTATTCCTACAAAACTAATAAATTTCATTTGACTTTCTTCCATCAACAATGTTTTGTCTGTGTGACATTCATACATTGTATTTATATTAAGATTTTATGTGAAATTTTATCTTAAAAGATAGACAAATAACCGATGTTTATGACCAAACCAACTTTGTGGCGTCAAAAAGTTGTGCAAATCGAGCCAAACAAGCGAACAAACACATTTAACGACTTCCCCGAAGGTCTAATGCAAATATGAATAGCGATTTAAACAAATCCGTTAATGCGCCGTCGTGTTTACCCAACTTATCGTTAATACCCGCGCGAAGGATGAGTAAAAGTCGTAAACGCAGGCGCAGATTATGCAATCCAGCCGTTGGTTGGCGATTTATTGTTATGCAATCCGATGCACATGGACATCGAGTAGCTGGCCGACATCGGCATGGATATTATAAGGCTATTTACGGTTTCTAGTTGTTACCTGCACGCACTGCTACGCAATTCACGAATGTGGAACACAAGCAACGAGTGACGCTCCTTTCAATTGTTACTAGTCGGATCGACAGTTTGTAATTCCAGCACAATGCTATCTACAAAGTTTACTTTGTAAGGAATTAGCATATTTTATGTTAAAA
>WSZQ02093902.1:0-12780 GCA_019419845.2 Weissflogia rhopalogaster | reverse complement strand
AATATATAAAAAATACTTCTTAAGTAAGATGTAAAGTACTTAAAACGCAATATAAACAATAAAGGCAATTCGAATGTTAAAAATCGCAGAAAACTCAACTAAAACGCTTAAAATTTCGAAAAAAGCATCATTGTCTAGCATATTTCAACATCTAACATTCAGAGAATACAATCTTAAAATTTCCGAAGGCTTCTTAACCAAACTGACCTTCAATCAAGTCAAAAACAGCCTATATTCCACCCAAAAAACAATAACAACATTTCGAGAGGTCAATACCGCGATAATTTAATTAACAGTCGCGACATTTGACGCAATACCCTCCCATTTTTAAGTCGTCCAACATCTCCAGACATTTCGATAAGCCAAATTTTGATTAAAAACACTTGAATTCTCTGAAAACCAAAAAATGCCCAAAAACTACACAAAAAGTTACTATAAAACCACAGACCGTTTATGAAACTAAAGTTCAATAAAACACTTATAGTTTATCATAATTATTAATTAGCCAACGTTAATTCAACACGGATGTATCATAATTAATAAATACCCGCCAAATCTAAAAACAAATAACAATTTCATTCAAAGCATTTTATTTTCATTTCCAACACAAGACCATATATATTTTCGTGACATTTTGTCCACTTTTATTTGGAAGAAAACATTAATTATTCAGTAAGCAATTAATAATTGGTACGTTTTTTTGCAATTTCTTTGTACTAAGTAAATTATTACGTCGTTAAACAATGATTGGCACTTAAAATACTCGAGGATACACATTCTAATAATTGAACAAGCAAATTACCTTTTCTCCTTTTTTTCTTAATTTTTTTTACATTTTTCAAAACTTTTTTACTTTCTAGCGTCTTTTTTCTGTCGTTATTAAATTCTTGTTAATATGTGTTTATAAAGTCAAATATGTGTTCGTGTAGCAGTCATGTAAATATTTAAAGCTTTTTATGTAGTTTCCTTGGTTTTACGTTCATTCATAGAAATTTTTTAGACTTTTCGTGGGTTTTCTTAGGATCTAATTGTTACATAAATATTCTTTTCTCTTTTTTCTTTTTAAGGGTAGATATAATTCGTTCATTCAGTTACTAAGCACGTTAAATAGTGTTTTGATATAGTTTCCGATAGCTTATTTTTTGTTAGATTAAGTTATTAATACTTTGAACTATGAGCAAAATTATCGGATGGAATGTCTTTGTCGTTGTTTATCATTTCCGGTCGTTTAAAAAGATTATAAAATATTTTAGTCAAGATTATTATATATCAAATTATAGGTAATTTAATCAACTTTCAGATTACGTTTGTGGATTTTCCGTAGATTAAATATTGAGCGAGTTATGCATTAAAATATTCAAAGTTTCATATGTCTCGAGTGAAAATATTTTTCGTCAAATAATTAATGTTTGACAATATATAGGTTAGGAAAAGAAATGTCTGTGGATAGGAAATTTAACCACGTTTAATTAATTTTTAGGACATTTGCTTAACTGCAGTGTCAGGTTTTTTGTTAAGACTCGTGTGACTCGAAGGTTGAGAAATATGGCTGTCATTTGTATTGTTATAACCTTTAAATTTAATATTATATACCAATTTATAGGTTTTTTTATCTACTTTCAGTTTATGTACGTAGAGTTCTGAAATTTTAAAAATTGTGTGAGTAATGCCTAAAAATGTCTAAAGTTTGCCGTCTGTTGAGTTTTATGACGAAAATTGTCTTTTTCATATAATTACACTTTGGCAACACTTTGTTTAAATTAAGAAATGTGAGTGGATAGGAAATTTAATAAAATTTTATTAACTTTTCAAAAAAATTGCCTATCTTGCAAATTAGGTTAGATATAACACAAAAACAAAAAGTTTGAGAGATGACACGTGTTTGATATTGCAAGAAAAATACGTTTCGTCAAATAATTCATGTTTGACATAATATAGGTTAGGATAAGAAATGTCTGTGGATAGGAAATTTATCGGCGTTTAATTCAATTTTTAAGTACATTTGCTTATCTTTAGTGTCAGGTTTGTTAAGGCTCGTGTGACTCGAAGGTTGAGAAATATGGCTGTCATCTGTATTGTTATAACCTTCAAGGTTAATATTATATACCAATTTATAGGTTATTTTATCTCCTTTGAGGTTATGTATTATGTATGTATTATAAATTTGAAATATTGAGTGAGTAATGCCTAAAAATATCAAAGTTTGCCGTCTGTTTAGAGTTTTATGACGAAAATTGTCTTTTTCATATAATTACTCTTTGGCAAAACTTTGTTTAAGTTAAGAAATGTCAGTGGAAAGGAGATTTAATAAAGTTTTATTAACTTTTAAAATATTTGCCTATCTTGAAAATTAGGTTAGATATAACCCAAAAACTAAAAGTTTGAGAAAGTATTTGATGTTGCATGAAGAATATGTTTCGTCAAATAATTAATGTTTGACATAACCTAAGTTAAGAAATTTAACCTAGCTTAGACTTAACATTAAAGTCAAAGTCAAAAGGGTCAAAATTATACAAAAAATTAAAATTTTGACTTTCCTTCCGTTAATTAAGACACATTGTGTATGTGTGTAATGTGTTGCCAAATTTGATGGTTATTTTTGGCCAGCCTGTTTAGAAGAAATTCCAAAAATGAAATAACTGGTTTTAAATTTTAATATAGTTTAAAACCCTGATTGACAAATTGATTTAACCTTAATATTTAAGGTCTTATCCAGAAACCAACGTATCAAACCAACGTCAAAACAAAGTTCTTTAAAAATATCAATCAAAGGTTAGATCGAAAAATGGACCAAAAAAATAATGAGTTAAGAGGTTAACATAATTAACATAAATGACGAATTTCGACTTCTAAAAGTTCGTACTACCCTAAAAATTAGGTTAGCTAAAAAGTCGGAACAAGTAGAACCATAGAAACTGGTAATTTACCTAAAAATGAATGTCAACTCTGAAATTGATTAAATCTAAAAATTTGAAGAGCTATTACATATATACGTATCAATCCATCGTCTAAACAAAATATACTCTTTAAAAATATTAATCAACGGGCGAAAAAAATTAACCAAAAATTAAGAAGCTATAAGGTTAACTTATTAACATTAATGACAAATGTCAACTCTGACAGTTTTACCCTTAAAATAGGTTAGGTAAAACTGCGAAATGTTGAATTAACCTTAAAATGTTTAGATATAACCTAAACCACCTATGATTGGTCGTTAAAAGTACAGAAGGCCAATTTCAGATAACGATCCAGATACACCGCTATCTAAAGGCAATCTTAAAATCATTTCTGAAAAAAGTGATTTAACCTTTTTTTTTACAAATTGTTTTTTACAAATAAAAACAAAACTTTTTTTATGAAAATTAAGAGGGAATGAAAAATATTCCCCTAATTATATGCACCGCAAAATAATGCTTCAATTATGTCAAACACTGTGAAAATTGTTAAAAATCACAAGAATTAAAAATGACAGCTGCTATAAAATAATTGTTTAACCTTACCAGGTGAATATTTAAAGAGTATTCGAAAATTGATCTAACCTGAAAAATTGGGATGCATTTCTAAATTTCCCCAAAAATGGAGTCAAAATAGGAAATCAGTTAAATAAACCAATAATATGATTCCCAAAGAAAAGATGGTACAATTGAAGTTAAATAAAAATTCCCAAAATTAAAGAAACAGAATTCTTTACGTTACGGAAAACTTTATTGTATACAATCACCGAGTCTGACTTTAGTAGATATATTTAATTAACCTTAAATTGAGTTAGAGAATTGAGTAAAGAAAATTAATATAAGTTAAGATTCTCAATGTGGAATAAAAATGACATATCAAAAATGATAGCCTTTAAAAAATGACAAGCGTCAAAATACGAGTACTAAATCAAAAGGCAGGTGATAAAAATGACTTGTTCCAAGAACAGATTTGATAATATATGACAGCTTCGATAGCTGTCAAAAACTCCCAACATTGCCAAATTTCCAAAATTATTTAATGGATATGTGAACCCTCGAATTAAAACTCCAGTTTTCTCAACCTAGTAGTACACATTCCAATTCGTTAACTTAAAATGTTGCCAACTTTGTAGTTGAATTAACCATTGATAGTTGTCGAAAAAAAATTATCAAAAAATACCAGGTGTTACAAAATGACAGCAACAAAAAAGTGACAAATAATCACATGTCACAAAGTGAGAATGACAACTGTCAAAAATGAAAAACCAAAAAAAAAACTGTCAAAAAATTAAACGCCAAAAAATGACAGCTGTCAATAAAATTCGAGGTTGCCAAATCAAAACTGACAGGTACCAGAATCCACGAATTATATCCACCCTTTTAGTAAACCTAATATTACACATTCAATCTCTTATCATATTAACGTCAACCACACTAACTTAACTCACATCGGTTATCCTTTACTGCTTATCTGTCTCCTTTAAATCTTAAGATTTTCGTAGAAAATTCTTAGTGTAAACAAGTGTAAAACTGTTTTACAAAATGTAATGACCAGTGTAATGTCAGGTAAACCGTCTCATTCACACCCTAATCAATACTTATTTATAATAATTACCCTTTGTTCTGAGCACTTCCACCTTTGTTGTAGTCTCCTCTTGTCCAGTTTCTCGGTTTGGAAGGATTTGAAGCCTTTTAAACATTCGAATAACACCGATTTCCAACATTACAAGCCACAATCGTGACATGATCCAATTTTCCGGGAAGGTTTTGCACCCTTTCTAATGCACGCTTTCTCCTCATCTTCTTTTCCTGATTGGAAGCTTCTATCAGAACCCCACTCTGATTGTTAAAGTATAAGTCGTTATCTTCTAAAGTTCTACGTTTAGCAGCTGTGATACTCATCGTGAAACTGACTAGACTTTCACAGAGTTTTTTCGCGGTCACGGTGCAGTGCTCCTTACCGGAAATGCCTTTCTTTAGGATATCTTCGATCATTAGTAAAGTGATTTCGTATTTTTGTACTGGTGTGATGTAAGGCAAACCGTCAGGATTCTTCGGGATGGTTTTATGGCTCGTCGAGCGGAAGTCCAGCGCTGTTTTCGAACGGAGGAGAGCGAAGCCTTTCTGGGCGCTGCCGGAAGTCTTTCCGGGGATTCCGGTGTTGGCAGTCGATGTGGATGAAGATTTTTGAATAGGATTGTCTTTTAGGAATTGGGCTACTAGGGGATTGGAAATTTCGACTTCCGATTTCTTACTTCCGATTGACAAACCAGAAGTGGTCGAATTTGGAAGGGCACGTGTTGATGGTGTGGTTTGGGGGCGTTTACTGTTTTTTCGTGGTGGTTTTGGAGGCACTGGTGATGTTAAGGTTGAAGTTGAGGAAGTTGATGTTATGTTTGTGGAGGTTACAATAGAGGAAGTTGTTGAGGTTATGTTTGAAGAGGTTAAGGTTGAGGAAGTTGTTGAGGTGGTAGAGGTTAGAGGATTGGACGATGTCGAAGGATTTGCAGATTTACGTTTAACATGCGTTACAACTTCAGAGTTCACGGCAAATTTGCAGACAGTTGGATCAAAGTTGTCAGTAAGGCCGTCAGAAGCCACCATAACAATGTCGCCCGTTTGGAGGGTGGTCACACTGAGGGTGAGATTGCTCAGCTCCGGTTTGATGCCATCAACAGGTCCCAAAGCCCCGAGGGCGTCACGCATGTCACGATTTGATGTTATATCATGAGACCCTATGAATTATTTGAATTTTAACATTTGACTCGTTAACATTTTAATTTCTTAAGATTTGAAGTCCCAGATATACCAAAGTAACGAAAAATACATAAAGGGTTAATAAAAGGATTAAAAAGGAATTATAATATCAAGCAAATCAGGAAAATATGAAATTTAACTAACCTTTTGTTAACTCCCGAATTCCATGACTCTGAGAATACACGTACGCCAAACTATCACCAACATTACACACGCAGACGACATGTGAAGCCCGATATCGCACCGGATCCTTGAGGGGCAACACAATCGCCACTGTCAACGTGGTCAGCATACCGTTATTCTCCAGAATTAAATCGTGAGCGCAATTGAACGCCCTCAGCAAACACACAAAAATATCCTTGGAATTCGACGTTCGAAACTCGTGGATCGGCGTCTCCTTAGACTCACCCCCACTCTCACCAGACTTATTTATGAGATTGTCGAAAGGACGAGTGTCCAAAAAGATGGTTTTATTTAGGTAATGCAGACAGCCGTGGACAGCAGATTTTGCTGCGATTGCTGCTTTTTCACCTGTTTAAATTTAATAAATTAATTGACAAGGAACTAAAAAAGGAACTCAAATATCTAGTGACGTTGCGGTATGTTCAATGATGACCACAAGATCTCAGGTTCGATTCCCCAAAATGAATTCTTATCGATATGATTAATTACATTGAAAATGTAATGGAATAGAGCTAATGACCATATTAGTCGATGCTTGGTATATCAAACAAAAAAGGAGGTATCATGGACGGGGAGAAGGCGTGTTTTTTGATGAAATGTATGAAGGGGGATTATACGGTGGTATTGAAACTTAAATCTCTCAGGCATGAAAGCGTTGATGGGGAATGAGAAGGGGAAATTAACAGGAGAAATGATAGCAGTGTGAAAATGAGGGGTGAGGGGTGTATACAGATCATGAAGATGAAACATACCCCAATTAACACCATCAGCAACAGCAAGAATCGCCGAATCATTTCGTGTGATAATACCAAAACAATCGGCGATGGGACTACCATTCTTCACCTTCGTGCTTAGATTCTTATCGTATAAAGAATCGGAGATTCCGTAGACGAAGTCGGATTTCTTGTTCCATTCGGCGGGCAGTTTTGGATCAAAGCGTTGGCCGGATTGTATTGATTGACTAGTTGCAACATTGGCACCTAGAAATTAAAACAAACTCTGGTTTAAATTCTTTAAAATTATGAAATTGAAACACTGAAAACACCAGAGTACGAACAAAATGCATAAAGCTAATTACATTCTAATTAAAACTGTGAAGAGTATGAAAAATGACAAAATAAAATTACAAAACACTCAAATTATAATATACATACATCCAGCAATCTCAATTTTGATTTAAAAAAAAAATAGAAGAAAATAAATAAGAAACTACAAAAATTATCAAACTAAAGAAATTACACATATTGCACACTGTGGGTCTGATTAAACATAATTTGAAGAACCAGTCCCACACGTTATTGTTGTTAATTGCGATGCGCATATCACATCCGAAATGCGCATCGCAGTTAACAACAACTTCGTGTGAGTGCGGATCCTCAAATTCAGTTAAACTAAAGAAAGCAAAAGATAGAACTATAAATTTTGGGTGCAACTACAAAATCAATTCAAATGCATCAAACTGGATAAAAATTGAAAAAATGGCCTTCTACTAACTGCTGGGTCGTTCCGCCAGCTGCCGAATTCGCCCCTCTCTCATCTTCGTCGGATGGCGAAAAGGATTGCCAGCGCTCTGTGATTTCGCCAGATTCTGCCCCATCTGACTCGGACTCTCCCTACCCGCGTGCCCTTGTTTTTCAGTGAGTTTACGATGCAGGGCACCGCGCGTCACTTCACCCACCCCTCCAGCTACATCCTCACCTCGACTTTCCCGACCTTCCCCGCCTACGACGACCTCACCGCACATCTCCGCTTCCAGTTGACTAGAATTCCGATTAGCGTCGTCGAGTCTTAAACTATTATCACAATTGTCGGTGGTAGTATTGCGATCGGCGACGCAATCGTTGTTATTGTTGCTCGTGCGCAGCAAGCGCTTGGTACGATCCACCTCGACTTCGAAGTCCTTGAGGCTGCCCAGCGAATGCGACTTGCTGTGCGATTTTCGCCGATTCGTGACGAAATACTCCTGCCCCGCCATTTTGATCACCATCGTGGTGTTGTCGAGGGCTTTCGGCGATTCTTTAGGTGGGCTGCGAGCCTGTATTACCGCCACCTCTACAAAAAGACAGAAGGGTTGTTGTTGGAGAAAAGAAGAAAGTTAGTCCACTTTTTTTTATTAATAGAAATTACTTCCCAAAGTTGTTCGTTTCATTTTATAGGTTAGTGGTGTTTAGGTTATTTTTTGTGGTCAAGACATTTTAAGGTTATAAAAGAAATAATTTTTGAATTTTCCTTATAACTTACACTTTAGAAGACGGATTTCTAGGTTAGAAAACAGGAAACTAACCTGTTTGTTCATCCTGAGTATCAATAAAGTCGATATCCTGTTCCCCGAGTGACAGATGTTTCTCCTTCCGCTTCACGGCTGTTAGACCACCATCCGGGCCCGAGTAACACCCGATTATTGTCTCCGGTCCAGTTTTGTAGACACCCAAGTCGTACGATGGTAAATCGGTTGGTATTTTGCCATTATGGATAATTGGACCATCTTTAACCACAATATCACTAAAATATTATAATATTATTAAGAGTACGGCGACATATATATTGATATTTCTGAAGTATGTAAAATGTGTGTGTGTATGTGTGTGTGTGTGTGTAAAATGTATGTGTGTGTGTGTGTAAAATGTATGTGTTTGTGTAAAATGTATGTGTGTGTGTAAAATGTGTGTGTAAAATGTATGTGTGTGTGTAAAATGAATGTGTGTGTAAAATGTATGTGTGTGAGTAGTGTGTGTAAAATGTGTGTGAGTAGTGTGTGTAAAATGTGTGTGAATAGTGTTTGTATAATGTGTGTGTGTAAAATGTGTGTGTAAAATGTGTGCGTGGACACGAATGATATGTATGTATGCATATCATTGAAAAGTGTGTGCTGTTTGTAAAATATGTGTATGTGTCCTCAAAAGCACTTTAATGCTTTCAATTGCATTATCACAATTTTTAGTTTACAACACAGGCACATACTTTACACACATGCAGACACTTACTCTTACACTTATATTCTCTCAACGCACATACTCTTACTTAAACACACACCTTCTCTTACACCCACGTATATACACACATGTACCCATACATATGTAAAATATTAATTAAATATGTAAAAAATCTCAAATATTTCGACATTAAAAAATATCTTAAAAATTCTCAAAAATAAACTGAATAAAATAAACTTACCCTTGTAAGTATTTCAGAATAAACGTATTTTCAATCAAATTCTTGTGTTTTTCGTGCGGTTCGTGGTGGAAGCTCAATTGCCGCAGATAGCTGGAGACGCGTTTACGTAAAGAAGGCATCCTTGCACTACAATCAACGATTTATATAACAAAACAATGGTATATTTGATTGTTTACGCTACCTTGATTTGCTTTCGTTTTGTTTATGTTCTTGTTCTCATGGAGCACTACGCTGAAATTAGTGCGATGGATGACTGGAAACAATGGTGCTGGGAAAATGTAAATACGTGATGTGCTCGCGACGCGTGAGTGTGGCGATGGTTGGCTATGGTAAGGAAGACCACAGTACGCTTACATTTTTAATTTGTTTTTAACAATTTAATCGCCTTGGGCGCGTTTGTTTTTATTTTGCACTTGTGGTCAACGCCCATGACAGATCATGGCATGCTGTGGTGTTTTTGACAGATAGATGTCAAAAGTAAATCTAGGGATATACTGAGTGTTCCATATTTCCATTTTTCTGAAACGAATATTCACATACGAACGTGAAGTGTCATTATTTCATTAGTTTCTCGGACGAAAAACGAACAATGGCGGAAAAATATTTTTTTAGCTATATCTCCCGAAATAATAAAGATAACCAAATATTTTTTTCACTAATCGTGAGCTAATAAATTCTACTCTCATATAAAACACTATTTTGATTTAAATTCAATCTGTTAAAATTTCGATAAATTTCAAGAACCAATGCTTGTGGTACCATAAACAGTAAAAAAATGGCGAAAGAAAATTACAAGAATATTCATATGCCAATACAATTTGGATGTTAGTACAATTGAAAGAATCATTATTTTTAGTATTTAGTACGAAAAACGAAAATTGGCGGAAAATAACATTTTTCTCTATATCTCCGGCTAGAATAAAAATAATCAAATATTTTTTCATTAATCGGAAGCTAATAAAATCTACTTTCATATAAAAACACTATTTTGATGTAAATTCAATTCAAACTATTAAAATTTCGCCGAATTTCCATTACCAAAACTTGTGGTACCATAAGAACAAAAAATGGCGGGAAAATTACATTTATTACTATATCTCCCAGTCTAATACAAAACGAAAGTCAATTAAAACAGCTTTCATATACTACAACAATTTATAATTCCGACTAATAAGTGGCGAACATTGAAAAATTATGGATTTCCAGAAATGGACGAATATTGGCTCACACTGGTCCCATCAGCATGACTCACGACGCTTGGCCTGCGACTACCCTTACTCCCACCCCCACTGATACTCACACCAAGCGTATCCATACTGTCAATTATGAGAGCGCCACTGGCACCTGGTTCGATAGGGCTGTCCACCGAAGTATGTAATAGTTTGGACGTAATTGGCCTCGACGCCTTGGCGTTGGCAAGCCGAGGGTGCCGCAGGGAATGCATCCGGCCAAGTGGCTCGTCCCCACCTTCCTGGATTTTGATGTGTTTTGTCTTCTTGATACGGCGCGTTTGGCCCGTGTAGCTCTTGCCCACCAGGAGTTTCTCGACAACGCCACGCACGCGCTTCAGCTCGAAGAGGGTCTTCTTGATGAAGATCAGCTGCTCTTCGAAGTTTTCGCGAGGGTGCTCGACGCTTACGCCCTGCCTGCCCGACATCTGCTTGTACATGTTCCACATGGAGAGCTTCACCGACGTGAGCTCCATGTGCTTCTGCTCGATGATATCTTTGATTTCGGTCACAATGGATTCCCATTGAAGGGCGCGGCTTCGGGCGCGATCATGGCGGACGATCAAATCTACCATTTGGGAGTTGAGCATCATTACGGCCAGATCTTTTTCGTCCAGCATTTGAGACTATAACAAGTTTTTTTTTTAAACTAAAAATAAAATTCAAGATGGAGGAAATATACCAATTACTCTCCGGACTTTTAAAAATTGCCGTCATTTTGAAAGTACTAAAAAGTGGCAAAATTTTAATTTTTTCACATTTTTGGTCATAACTTTCGATTTAAAAGGCATATTTTAACATTTTTTTTAGTAAAAGATAGTCTATTAAATGTACTTTTAGATAAAAGTAAATATTTTAAGATTATTCAATTGAAATCTTTAAAAAATACAAAAAAAAAATATGGTACCAAAATTATGTTTTTCATGTCCAAAACTTTGGCCTATATCTCTCCACAATGTTATGATAAACAGATAATTCTTTCACTAATCGAAAGTTTATTAAATATACTTTCATATGATATTAATCTTATTATCGTATCCCCTTTGGAAATGTAAAAATTTTGACTACAAACTGTTGGTGCCAAAATATGAAGTATGGTGGTAATTTGATATCATTTACTTTAACATATAACTTTCAAGAAAACTATGGTAGAGCAATTATTCTTTCACTAATCAAAACTCTACTATATGTACTATCATTTGATAGCAATATTATTATCGTATCCCCTTTGGAAATTTAAAAGTTCTAACAACAAACTTTTGGTACCAAAATTAAAGAACAATTGTGGTAATTTTACAGAATGTACTTTTAATTATAACTTTTGAGAAAACTACGATAGATAAATTATTCTTTCACTAATCAAAAGTCTATTAAATGTGCTTTCGTATGATCTCAATATTATCATCGCATCCCACCTGGAAATTTAAAAAAAATAACAAACTTTTGATAAAAAAATTAGAGAAGAAAAATTGAGATAATTTTTGATTCCATACTTTTGCCTCTAACTTTTGATAGAATTCAGATAAACAAATCATAATTTCATTCATCGCTAGCCAATTAAATGCTCTTTCATACAAGATCAACATGTTTATGTAATATCATCAAGAAATATTCAAAAGTTACTATCAAACTTTGTGTTTTCAGAGTTTAAAAAAACCTTAAAAACTTTCTAAAAGAATGTTTGAATTTAAAATTAAAATGCCTTTAAACTTACGAAATCAATTTTAACGCGATCCAACTCATCCATATCACGAGCACGTTTCTCAGACACCTGATCCTTGGTTTCCATCAGAATCATATACCGATTGATAACATCAACAATATTTTTGTAATGCAGCGAATCGTTGGAAACGACCTGATTGAGATAGTCTTCGTAAATGCGGAATTCGCGTGTTTTTTGGTCGAGTTTTTGCTTGACTTCCACAAGCTCTGCTTGTTCCTGAAGAGCTTTATTCAACTGTGCCGAACGTTCTTCCAACAGGAGTTTTTCTTCGACGATTTTACGACGAGCGCGTCGACGTTTGTCTTCATTTTCCGCGACGAACTTTTAAAGAAAAATTTATAAGAGACGTGTAAAAAGTAATTTTACTTCTTGTTAGGCAACCAAGGAACGTAGGAAAAAAATATATACGAACCTGTTCGAATTTGATAAAATTCTGTCGTAGGGTCATTTCTTTTTCTTGCAACTCCTGCCAGAGGACATCGTTCTTCTTATACTCTGAAGCTGCATGTGCTCGAGTTTTTCGTAAGTAAGCGGTGACTTGTCTTAAGTCACGTTTTGCGTACACCCATTGGAGGTTGCTGGTTAGGGGTGGTGTGTCCCAATCTGGAGCAGCTCTATGGCAACATAATGTTCGTATTTAATAATTTATCGTTTTTTAGATGTTTTTTTAGATTTAGCGGAGCCTCGAACACATGAGGGACGAGCCTCGAAGGTTAGACTTCGAAACTTCGATTAAATGCTTGTTTATTTAGGAAAATGA
>WSZQ02093891.1:0-12782 GCA_019419845.2 Weissflogia rhopalogaster | reverse complement strand
TCCCCCTTTTTCCCCTGGCAATCACGCGCCCACTCCTCTTTCATTCCTTTACAATCACTCCCAACATGCTCCCAGGAATCCCTGCCCCTTCCACATAAGATACACCTGACCATCCACACCTTCCATACCCTCTCTTCCGATCCACACCGTGCTCTAGCTATCAGTCTTTTATCCGCCACATTCAGTTCTCTAGCGCCAATATATCTGTCGTGAACATCAGCCGGTCGGCGCTTTCAATCGCGAACACCACAATGTTGCGACGTCGTACCGCTGAGCCAAAGGCTATCAGACTACTTCTCTTTGGACTGCTGGTTGATGACTACCCGTCATCTGCTGTGAGGAAATCAGAGGATCAGAAGAAATCAAACTCACTCACCCAAGTCTCGGACTGAACTCTCTTTATTTGCGTGAACTCGGTGTTTTTATACTTTAAGTGATGTTTAACTACATTAAACTTCATTCCAAAAACTTAAGTCCCTTGGCACAAAGTGTCAAAATTTCGCGAAATGAAATATTGTTCCTGAGTATCATTCGTGAGAATGTGTGTCAAATCGAAATCCTAAAAAATCGCCCACTAAATTAAAATAGGCCTAGAAAGAAGAACGAAGAGGAGGGAAATGAAAAATGTACGATCAGAACTAAGAATGTTAAAGTTTCATAAAGTATCGATACTTATTGGTATCGAAAGTCTTGAAGAATGCCACTGGCTCCATCTATTAACAGATTTTCAAGGTAATCATTAATTCACCATCATAGCCCTGAATCGTCAAGTAAAAAACAAATACTGTCCGTCAAAAATGGTCAAACTTAACTTAAGGCTGTCATACCTAATTTTTGCTAACAATAAGCCCTGACAAAATCCGAAATCAATCAAAAGCTTATTATTTTGAGTGATGTTTAACTACATTAAACTTCATTCCAAAAACTTTTACAAGTCACTTGACACAAAGTGTCAAAATTTCCCGAAATGAAATACTGTTCTTGAGTAAAATGTGTACCAAATCGAAACCCTAAAAAACACCCAGTAAATTAATTTCCTCTCCTTTTACACTCCTATTCCTTACACTCTTATACCAAATACTCGATAAAAAAAAACAACGAAAATCGCAACTTCTAAGCACTTCAACCCAACCCAACTCAATTCAACCGTGAAAGCTGTTATCAAAGGACAAGAAACAGTCCGAAGGTTGCCACCAGTGAAGGATATTCATTTGGTATGCATGAAGGGTAAGTACGTAGTATAACAACCACCTCCCTCTTTTGCGTGCTGTGCTGCAATACCATCCACGACAGGTGCAAAACTTTACTCGATTTTCTCGACTTTCAGCCGGCAGTCGACTGCGTGCTGCCGGCGTGGAAGCAATGCTGAAAACACTCTTTCCTACATGTTTCGGCTACTAATTCTAATTGAGAAACGATGGAGTTATTAACGATATATTACTGTAAATATAGTGGCTACCACAGATGTGTGACGACTTTGGTGCATTGATCGACTAAAACATGGTGAGAAATAAGTGATTATGGAAGGACAGGCGTGTGAAATGTAAGTACCTTAATTAGTGACTGTTTTTCTTTAAATCATAAAGGTCGATGTAATGGAATTTAATGGAATAAGATCGAATACAATCCATATTTCACTATTTCTAAGAATGTTCGAAATGAAACTAAGCATGATTTTTGCTTCTGAGATATCTTATTCCATTCATATTTTATAAAATAATTGGTTATGTTATCAAAATTGAGGTTAGAACATTAAGAACGATTTAAGTAATTAATTTTATGTTCCATACCATTATTAACATGATTTTGTGGTTTATTTCTCCTCAGGGATGTTGATATGTACGATGTGATCTTCAAAACCATCTACTTGGTAATTTTATTTACTCATTTATACATGAAGTCATTAATCATATTTGAAATTTTCATTTTCATTTATTTTTAAGCATTTCATACATTTGTACACAGAGCTTCATTAAGGGTTCTTTAAAATGATTGACATTCTATTAGAGAGTCAAGGGGAGTTCTAGCATTGTCCGACACCGAATTGACTGAACATTTTTATTTGTTTTTATGAAAACCATCTTTATTCGAAATCTGCACAAAATGTTCCTTTACTAATCGGGATCTGCTGAAAACCTTAATAAGTATCCGGCATTGATCGGAATTCTACCGAATCCCATTTTAAATATTCTGGATCTGAATGGTCAGAATCTTACTACACCCATCTAGATTTAATCGATCCTTTCCTAGATTATTCTGGATTTAATCAAATATTTCCTATCCTGCCCTGAATCTTATCACAACTTTCCTACCCTAATCGACATTCAGTCAAAACGTTCCTTCACTAATCGGGATCTGTTGAAAATCTTAATAGGTATCCGGCATTAATCGGAATTTCATCAATCTTACTTTACCCTTGTGTATCTGATATACACAACAATAAATATTTCCTAGATTGTCCTGGATCTGATCAAACCTTTCTTAGATTCCCCTGGATATGATCAAATCGTTCCTATCCTACCCTCAATCTTATCAGAAACTTCGTATACTATTCGGGAACTAATCAAATCATTCAGAAGTATCCTGGTTAAGATGAAAACTTTCCTCGGATCTGATCAAATCCTTCCTAAACTATTATAGATAACAGCAACATGAGATTAAACAAAATCCCATTAAGCAAAATGAAATCTATATATGTCAGGTACAAAATGTTACAATCAAATCTATGCTGGACAATCTGAACACTTCCCTTGCAAGTAATAAGAATAGATACATTTATATTTATTAAACATCTCTCTATTCTAACCAAATATAACAATTAATGTATCCTAACCAAATTTCACACCTAATGCGAGGTTTCAAAGAAGATTAATGATTTCATTAAAGTAACTTAATTAATTTTATTAATTAACATAACTCAACAAAACATATCTTAACATAATTTCCTAATAATGTCAATATTTACTATTTCTTTCTAGTTTTTAGAAACAAATTCCTTTCATGACACAGCATCAAGCTTCCTGAACGAAATTAAAAATCGATTTCACATTGACATCACCTCAACAAACGCCAAGACTCTAGTATTACGACCATGTTTGGAAGAGGATGCGGAGGAAGAGTCCCCTGAACTTTCACTAAGTCATAATACGCCGAAAAAAGGTAAGCATTTGGTCGAGCACACATGTTGGAGTCATTTCTTATTTATTTATTTAATTATGTACCATTTTTTTCGTTGCTCAATTGGTAAACTCGCGGGCAGTTAAATCAATAAGACCGGAGGTAATCGAAGAACCGCCGGAATCGACCAATAAATGTCCGGACTGTGTACGGATCGGCAATGTTAACCGGCACTTGCAGAATATTATTGACTCGGTATATCCGCCGAATTTGGTAGAGATACATTTGTATAAAGCATGGAAGTTGCTGCAACAGGTTCAAGAGTGTCATACTCAACTTATTAGTATGTTTATTTTATTTTCTCTTTCATGTTTGTTTGTGTATGTAATCTACAGATGATCAAAGATTCCATATTGTTGAGTTTGAACTGTCCTGGATCTGATCATATCTTTTCTAAGCTTTAGAATGTGATCAAATCCATCTGAGGCTATAGAGGATCTGATCAAATCCTTCATAAGTATTATAAATTATTTAGGATCCGATCAAATCCTGTTTAACGTATCCTGGTTCTGATCAAAACCTGTATACTATATTCGGGATCTGATAAAATCTTTCCTATGCTATCCTGGATCGGATCGCATCTTTTCTAGGCTTCTGATTATGATCAAATCCATCTAGAACTATGGAGGATTTGATCAAACCCATCTGAGATTATAGGTGATCTGATCAAATCCTTCATAAGTATTCTAAACTATTTAGGATCCGATCAAATCCTGTTTAACGTATCCTGGTTCTGATCAAAACCTGACTACTCTATTCGGGATCTGATCAAATCTTTCCTAAACCATCCTGGATCGGATTGCATCGTTTTTAAGGCTCCTGATTGTGTCAAATCCATCTGGAACTATAGAGGATTTGATCAAACCCCGCATAAGAATCCTAAACTATTCGGAATCCGATTAAATCCTGTTTAAAGTACCCTGGTTCTTACCAAAATTTGACTGATCAAATCTTTCCTACGCTATCCTGGATATCAAATCTTTCTACCCTATTTGGGATCTGATAAACTCGTTCAGAAATAATCTGCATCTGATCTGATTTCCTAAATTCTTCTGGATCCAATCAAATCTTTCCTAAGCTCTTCTGGGTCTAATTTAACATTTGCTAAACTGCCCTGATTCTGAACAAAATATTCCTAATTCTGGATGTGATCAGATCCTTTAAAATTATCCTGTATCTGACCAAATCTTTCCTAAATTCTAAGCTATTCTGGATCTCATCAAAATGTTACTACACCATGCAGGATGTTATAAAACCCTTCCAAAACTGTGCTGAATCTGATCAAATGTGCCCTGAACAGTCCTGGTTCTCATAAAATCCTTCCGATTTTAATCTAAATCTGATCAAATCATTCCTAAACTATCCTATATAAAATGAACCTAGATAACTTCAATTTAATATTAAACTAACGTACATTTCAGAACTGGGAAGTGATATAACCAATGCCATCTCCAACTTGAATGTGACAGCAAAAGACGAACTAGTAAACAAATTCCATCAACAAATCTACGAATTTTATTCATATCCCGGCTCCCACTCCTCCGTCGACGTTGTACTAATCCTGCATAACAGTCAAGAGAACGATAAACTCCATCATTCTCATCCCATCTTCAGTAAATCAAATCTACCAGGAGACAAAGCTGACTATGACATAGATTCCAGTTTGAACGAAACCTTGGACGACTCTAAAAAGGAGTACACGTCAGATGCAAACTACTTGGAGACCACCTCCAATTCTGAATTGGACAATCTCGACTCTTCCTTAAGTGGTATCGAGAAAATTATGACTAACAAGGCTCACGTGCCAAACTTCGGACATACTTCACATTCCGCTTCAGGCCATTTAAAACCCTCCAATGGCGATGCAGATAGACGCAGCCCTAGTCGCTTCGGGTCTGAATACGTCCGTAAAAAACGGCACTCAAATGTCTACTCAAGCAAAAGCGCAACCTTGCCAGTTGTTAGCATTCGAACCACAACTCCAGAGCGCAGTATCAAGTCCCGATCAGCTACACGTCTTGGGGAGGATCGTTCCAATTTAGAAACATATACAGTCGGCAGTGTTAAAAGGTTAGCTGAAGGTGATGCTCCTATCATTCAATCCACCCACAGTCAGGCTACTAGTACATATACTTTGAGAGCCAAAACGGAACTAGGGCAGTCATTAAGAAACGACGAATTTACTGAAGAACTGTCAGAATTACGCAGGGGACGTAAACCAGATCGAGGGAGAACGCGTAGTGATGTTTCTCTGAAGAGCCCTTCGAAAAGCATGAAGTCTGCCAGATCAAAGCCTAGAAATACTCCTAGAGATACCCCAGAAGATACATCAAGAGGTACTAAACAAATTACAGAGAAGGCAAAGTCATCACTTGAGAAGCAAACAAGTAAGACAGAAAATGGGAAGAGTTTTAGTGTATTCAATGCTGTCAACTTGGAAATTCTGAAAAGCCCTATTCCCACTGCGCTTCAAGTGGATATTATCAATACAGATAGTTCTGAAGGGGAAGAGGGTGTGTATCAGCGTAGATGGCATCAACCGAATGAACATAACCGAATGCAGATTGAAATTGATTGGAACGCTTTGAAGAAAATGTTGTATAGTGGTTCTGCTGATATTAAAATGAAGATTTTACAGGCGTTGCGATGGGTAAGTCCCTGAACTCTAACTCTAGCAAAGTAATTTTCAGCATAATCTTGATACTAGAAATACTGACCAGGAATGTTTTTTGAGAGCCAGTTAATCCACAGAAATGATCCCTGTATGAGACGTTGAGTTTCAGGAGGGATTTCAGTCTTGGAACTTTATTTTGTCTCTCCAGGGACGTTCTGGGCATCCCCCTCTGTTATATTGCAATCCACATTGGTTATTTGGCCCAAAATAACTTTTGACTTTGACATCCCAGGACTAAACGATCCCCACAGAAAGAAATTTAATAAATCATATTCTTGTAGCGTTTAACAGACTCTATGCCAATGGAACGTGACCGACATTTACAAGAATATGTGAAAAATGATATCCTGTCAATCAACACCGGCTCTCCCCATGGACAACTATTTTTGGAGAGCTTCTATTGTCCGAAAAAGACACCCACACCACATCCCTTACAAGTAAAACATGATTACTTAACATTTTAATTGAATTGAAAGTGCACTATCGATTATAATGCAGTTCTTAGTGTCACTTTCTAGGTCTGAACCATTAATTATAGTCTAATCATATTAACCTTCTTCTCCGGACTCCTTCTCCTTTTTATTCTTGTCTGAACGTCTTCTCTTCCCTTAACTCACACTCTTTCCTTTGCTTCTCTTAGCGCCTTCTCTTTCTCTTAACTCCTCAATGTTAACCTTAAAATTGGTATGTTTTCAGGAGGAAATGGCACGTTTCATAAACACCTTCGCATCTTTATCTGAGGGACGTGCTTATTTAGAACGTGACGAGAGCTTACTATCCGTGATGCTACTACCTCTACTTTTAGGGAAACTCCCTGGTATTAAGATCAACAATCTCACCAGGGAATTCACAATGGCGACCATTCAGAAACTTAGTCTGAATAACAAAATGCGTGAAGTTATTATTCGTTCAGGTAACGTCCTCTGCACTATTCCATATTTCCCTGTTACTACATTATTTCCCCGTTATAATTTTGGTGCCACAGGTGCCATTGAATGGTTAGTGAATTTCATTCAGAAGAATCATCATAGAATGACAACCTACGAAGCTGAGTATTCCACAGCTTTACTGACCAACCTCTGTATCAATACAGAGGCTCGTAATCGTGCCGAACGTATCGCTGATCGGGTGGTTTTAGCTCTGGAGGCTTTGCTCAGTACTCCTCACACCTGCTGTCTACCGTACATTAATCCCATTCTGTATAGTTTACTACTGAATCCGATTATTAATGAAAGGGCAACAGAGAAGAATATTGGACCGAAATTACACCATTTATATCATGTAAGTACATCGATGATAGTAGTAGACAGTAGAAAACTTCACAAAGAACTGATCTGATTCATTAAAAGGTTTATGGGGATGACGAGGATCTAAAATCACAACTAGATCCAATTATTGTGATGCATGAAACTAACGATTTCTGTGAAAATCAAAATAGGAACCTAGAGGATATGAATTATACAGATTACATAGAACCGGAGTTATCCCAGCAGGATCCAATTTATCCCCAGCCCGGTGGGGATGATTTACTGCTAAGTTTTAGTTGCACCACACCTTCTGCAGAAATACCTAATCAAGGTAAGCTCATTACAAAAAATAATAAACAGTTATGAGTAAAGGACTAATCAGTGAGCATTTTAGAGGAAACCAACTATCAAACTCCCAAACAATCTGCTCGAATGGTACAGATGAGTCGTGTGCGCAACAAGCCAATCCAGTTACAGGAGCATTTAGTTCCTGAACCACCGAAGCCTAGCAAATGGCAAAGCCGTCCAACGGCTAACGCACGGGCGATCCTTGTGACCGACTACCACCTACCTTGTGTGGCAATCAATCAGACCAAAGGCACACTAATAAGGGAACCATCAACTAGATCCAAACCACGATCAAACTCACAACCACCTCTAAAACGATCTCCGTTGACAAGTAAGAATGAAACAACTTTAGGTGTACAGCTCACTCCACAGAGACAACCAGCACCTGTTAGCAACTGCTGTTTCAAAATGGACTATGTGAATGCCATCGCAGCCCCACCGGGAGAATTCGTACCACTTACCCTTAATATCTCTTCAACCAATCTTCTAGTAGCTGGAGGTGTCTCTTCCTTAGACATCTACCCTGAACAACAATCAGATCGCAATTGCTGCCAGTGCTACTCAGATGTTCAGCAGTTTATAGGAAACTTTAATGAAACTCTTGATAATGGTACCAACCACTATCATTCAACAAGCTCCCTATTGCCACGTAGGGCAACAGCAAAGAGTAGTGAAGCCGGTTCCCAGTCACCGGTGTTTCAAATGAGTGATAACACCGAAGATGATATCCACGTTAGCTATTTCGGGGGGAAAAGCAATGGGTCAACGAATCAGAAGAGCAAACGTAGGGGGAACATGAAAGTTGATTATCGTGTAGTCTCACAGGATCCTAATACCGCCATTTTGAAGACGTACCACGAGACGGATATGCCGAAGCTTAGTAAAAAGACTTAATTAGACTAATAGTAAGTGCAATTTATTATGTGATTTTTCTATTTGTGATTTGTGAAATTAAGTAGTCAATAAATTTGTATACAATAATTTCTTTAAAATAAATTGTAATCACTGTTGTTAACGCGTTAAATAGTTTGATAAACACCTTTACAGCTTATAGTTTCAGATGTTAATCATAATAATTGATTTTATTGTAGCTAATTTTTGATTGCGTGTTTCAGGGTAATAAAGAGTCTTGGGATTGCGTGACTTGCGGTAATTTTCAGTTATTCAGAACTATTGCAGTTTGGATCAAGTTGAGAACAGTTTAGAGTGTAATTGCTTCAATGTTTTGATAAAGGTCTTATTGATCTTCCAAAAGATTTTTTTTAAATATCTTAACAGATTATTTCCGGTATTTTAGGTACTAAAATGGCGGGGTACATATAATGACTGAACATCATCAGTTTCTATTATTATAGTCGAATAGATTGATAGCAAATTTATAATGTACACTTTAAAATTACTCAATTTTATATTATTTTTTGGAAAAAACATAATGTAATGTTTTTTCCAAAATTTGGATTTAGGTTTTGGGATTTGGGTTATCCATTAAAATAGGCATTGGTACAGAGCGGACCACGCAGGTCTAGGGGTACCCCCTCTTGTCACCCCCTCTCCCAAGTAAACTCTCATAGCAATGGCTCATATAGTAATTCCCCTCTGAGACCATTTGTGTCCCTTCCCAAAAAGACTTCTCTTTGGTACATACGAGTTTCGATAATTTAAAAATATCAATAAAAATAAAATCGAAGGCCACCCGCACATAAAGTGCCTTAGGGTCCCAGACCTTCTTAACCCGCCACTGCAAGAATATCTAATTGTAAAATACATTCATATTGTTTGCTTGAAAAGAATACTAAAAATTCTCTGAAGGGTCCTGAATATTTTCAGAAATCAAACAATCAGATGTACAGATGCTTTAAATTCTAGGAAATAAGTTTATTTACACAAAACTAAAGATAAATCCATTATTTGAGAATTAAAATAGTCAAACCCAATTTTCCATATAACAACATAATGACCCATTTCAAAGAATCATGTCATTACTGCCTTAATGCCTTAATCCTACTCAATTCTAAGAATTATTCAAAATTCTACTAAAGTTTCAACCCCTACCACGTTACCCTCTACTATATAATATTCAACACATGAAAAATACATCATTACCTTCAAACAACTCCCAAAAATTACTCACAATTCAGTAAACAAGTTAGTAAACAAAACAAACATGTCCCCGTTGTCTGCACTTTTATCATCGTTGTTTCCAAGCGTTGAACTTATAAAATCACTTGAATCATCAACAAGTAAGTACTTTTTCTCTTTTTTTAACACATTATAAATGTACGTCGTTCTTTAAATAAATATTGATCTACTCCAATTTATTATTCTTGCAGCAATCGAATGGCAACCTGTAGATCTTGAAACGTATCACATTCCATACACATCGGAAAGTGAGGGAGATACGTGTGAGAACGAAAATAAAGAGAATCCAACAGGTGCAAGTTCGACGTCAACAAAGGGGAGGAAGTCAAAGACGAAAAAAGTCAAACGTATCAAACGAAAGAAGAAGATTGTAACTCCATTACGTATTCAAGTGTTGAAGAAAATGATGCGTAAAAGTATTCAGGAAATGATGCAAAAGGAGAAGGAAATACGGGAGAAATTGGAAGAGATGGAGGAAATGAAACGAAGTGTTGAGAAGATGATGGTGAAGCCTGCAAGAGTACAACGTTCACGAAGTCTTTTATCGTTTGATTTTTTTAATAGGTTGTAGTAAATTTTTGAAAATACTGACAAGATAGTATAATTGCTGTTAGATTAAGTCTGTAATTGTGGTAATGACATACTTTCAATGTAAATATAGTGTATATATTCAAACGATTATTGTTGAATTTCTTGAATACATTGATGTAAAGTTTTGATCTGTAAGAAATTTTGCTTATTTCGAGTTTTAGCAGTTTGTGCAATTTTCTCAGCTGCTTATTTTACGTCGGAGCAAAGCTGTTATAACTCTCTGTGGCAGTGTGTTGATTTAAGTACCACAGAAACATTAAAAAATGGGAAGCGGAAAGGGGGAAGGAAGATTGTACCTCACAGGCATCATTTGAATGTATTACTGCTGTTTATTGCAAAAAGTAGATGTTAATAGATAATTAATTTACTAATACATTTCTTTAAATTGTTCAATTATAAGAAGTTTAACTTATTGTCGAATTTTAGCAGTTGCTACAATTTTCTCAACTGCTTATTTTGAGTTGAAGCAAAGCTGTTCCAACTATGTGTGTTGTTTTAACCAATACAGAAAAGCTACAAAAGGGGGAACCCTTCGTAGAAACTGATGTAGTCAGCCTCAAGTAAACTGAGAAAGAAAAAATATGTGAACCGCAGTTCTGTTCAGACTTCCCGCAGATAAACACCTTCAAAATTTAATTCTTTTAATAAATGGAACGAAAAAACGAAGATTGTGCTTCACAAGCCTTATTTGAAGGTATTACTCCATTTGTTGCATCAACTCATTTAATAAAAAAAGAATGTTGTAAAAGTAATGTTCCTAATTTGAATATTATTCCTAGTAATAGAATTTCTATACGATATAAGAATGGAAGACCTCCCAAAACATTTACAATTACAAAAAAGTGAAACTCAATCATCCACTGTATTATCGCCGTCATCATCATCAACATCATCAGGAGAAGCGAATAACTCTTTCAAAAATGACGAACGTATTCGTCAAGTCTACCGTGAAATCGAGCGAATTCGAGCAATTCGATTGGATAACCTAATGCGCCTGTGGGCAATTCAATCAATCATTTACGATAAACCTGAGAAGTTACTGGTTAATGCCTCAGATAGTGGCTCGAATAAAAATAAGAATCCTGGCCGAGTCTGTGTTTTCTGCAGGAAAAACGGTGAACCCCCAGAAGTGTATGAAGGGCATCGATTGAGAGGTGCTCATGGTAAAATTACCTGTCCGATTCTAGCAAAACACGCCTGTGAGATTTGTGGCGCAACAGGACAAGAAGCTCACACCCAGAAATACTGTCCACAGAATACACAAAGTTTGCAGAAAGAACTGCCCACATTTAGGTTAATGGCGAATGGTGCTTTGTCTACTTCACATAATCATAAATAAGAAGTTTTCAAAGGTGTGATTCTTAAATAATGTAAGTTTAAATACAAGAAATTGTAGTTTTATAAATGAATAAATCAGGTAAAAATTGTGATATATAAAATGGAGGTTGTGCTTTAATGTAAAACTTAAGAAACTTAACCTGTTTCCACTTTTATTGGTATCCAACTTCATTGATTAGTCTACCTCGAGATTTATGAAATGTTATAACTTAACCTGATACTTAAGGAAAATGATTCTGCATTACGCAGCGCTTCCTCGACTCAGGCACACGCCATCCAAATTTTAAAAAAACCTCTCCAAGGGGAAAAAGAACAAAAATAAAAAAGTAGCCTATCTCTCAAATTGAAACAATATCCCCATTAAAAAAAGAAAAGTTAGAATCAGATCGTATAATTCAGAAATTATACGCCACCTAAATTCGACTCGAATTCACCAGTTTACTCCCCATGTCCTGCGCATATTGTAGTTTTATTCTAAGTTAAATAAATATAAATTTATTGTCTCCAGTATACACTAATGTAAACAATATCATTTGAATATTACAAATGGTCAAATTTTTCTAACCTATTGATATAGACTGTACTTAACCTAACTTTCCGGTTTAGGAAGTGTAAAATACGAATTATCTGGTGGTTGGACAGCAAACGGTTGGATTCTAAGCAATTCGGGCAATTTTGCGACCTCCTGCACCACTGGGCATAGCACAGGTGTAAAGAAACCAGGTGTAAAACACTTTTCAAACCACAATTTGGAAGTTTGGTTATCTCTACTGTTTTCTGCAGTCTCTTCAGGTTATAAAATAAATAAAGATTAGGAATATCAGTTGTAGGTTACTTATTTAAATTTGAGAACTTACGATTGTTTCGTTGATTACGATTATTCTGCATGCCACACAAATTGGGGTTATCCATAATTAGATTAATAATTGCCGAAAGAAAGTTCAACTTTCGCACATGCAAGTCGTCAATGGAATGATAACATACGATTATAATTATACAAGTAATGTAATCTTATACCTGAATAAAAACTATCTTGTTATGAATGACTAATATTTGATAAGATAAAAAAACATATACATGCTTGATTTGAAAATTACATGTTAGATTAGCATAATCGTTAATTGTGAAAGTGTTTAATCACAATAAATCCGTTTTAAGAAGATTTTTCTTATGAATATTGCTGTTTATTTATCTCAATTTATCCCCAAAATTTCCTGATTTCCTATGACGTTATTTCCTAATGTTGTAGGTTTTCAGCTTTCTTATAT
>WSZQ02093869.1:0-12788 GCA_019419845.2 Weissflogia rhopalogaster | reverse complement strand
AAAAAATATAAACTTACGATGCATGAACATACGAGGGAAGAAATATTAGGTTATGGTGTTTATGGCGCCATCTAGTGACTAATAGCCAAACTTGTATCTGAATTCTGTGTTTTCGTTGTGAGCTGATTTATCATTGATGAAGATGATTGTTGGTGATGATGATCATTTGTGTGGCTCGGAAGGGAGCCTCCCCCTATATGATTGATGCAGTCTTTCTTTTCCATCGAAACGCGGCCCGCGAAGAATTTGTTCAAGGTCAAAGGACAATTAAAATTTTTCCCAAACTGGTACCACAATGACTCGCCGCCCGGGGAAAAAAGGTTTGTCGACCCCTGATTTACCACAATAAAGATTGGGTGAGGCAATAAAAATGGAAATTTGTTTGACTCACCATTTGCCATTGATCATAATTTCTATATAAACTCGTACGCATTGATGCAATGTGTTTGTGCAGCAACGAGTTTTGTTGATAATTGTAGACGAGACGCAATTCGATGCAATTGCGATGGAAAACGTAATCGTTTTATGTATGCAACAAACAAATTTCATACCTTGTGTCGTACCATAGAGACATGTATAAAATCTATTTTGATCATTTATAATTTATGTTTAATTCTTTTGTGCGCAAGGTCCCGAGTTCGATTTTCGGCGAATTCTTCTTATCAATAGTATTAGCCTCTATTATGACTAATTAAATTCAAAATGTATTGAATAGGCTCAAACAAAACGAAATTCTTTTGCAAATAAAATTCTGTAATAGTTTGTAGTAGACATATCAGACGATGATGAAATATTGATATTTTTTGTAATCGATATTTACAATTTTACGATATATGAATATCGAAATATCGTCCTGAACATATCGATGTTATCAATATCGATCCTATCGAAACGCCATCTGTAAATGGGTTTCAGAACTAATTACAGTTACCAACAATCTACAGTGATCATTAATCCACATGAAATCTCGGACTCATATAGCAGTGTGACTTATTATTCGTCAAAAAGTCAACGAATGTGAAGAGAAGAATACATGGACACCGGTTGTATTTTGTTCATGAGGTGGAGGAGTGCCTTTGTCGGAGGCAGGGGTGATAAAAAAATGAAAGGATAATTTCTAAACATTTTAGGTTTTTTGAGGGGGGAGCTCTGCCAAAGGATGTGTTCGCGCCACCGCAGTGCACCGGCGCTTTTACGGATTTTGGTACGAAGTGATATTGGAGTTGGTAGTGCCGACGCACGCTTAAGTCGCGCATGCGCAGCAACCCCTACCCTAGTGACATATTGGCGCTTCTTGTGCCGAACATTTTGTAAATAAAGTCAGTATTTATCCAGCATTACACCGAGTAAGTACTCTCTCCTGTCGACGTGCCTCGAACTTAGTTTTTGTGTTTTTCTATTTGTTTATTCCGCTGGTGAACTCGCCAAAGCCCTTTAGATAGAGTCCCGCGACCTTGGAAATTTTAAAACAAGCCGCTAACGCACATTTACAGGATGAATAGGCATAAAACACTCTCAACTATATACTTGTACAGTAAAATAAAATAGTGAAAACATTCACACTTGAGTGGTGTTCAATTAAGCCCGTTCGAGTGGCATTAATTAAAATGTTTAAAGTGTACGATTAGATATCGACCGAAACAGTAAACACTCATCGAGAATAGAAGTAGAAATAGACGAATCATGCAAATATAAACATATATTATAAAATTGCGTTGTTGTTACTTGTTGGAAATGTAATGAGGCACAGTTTTGTTTACTCGTTTACACTGTTTTGTTTTTGTTTGTTTGTCTTATCTTAAATATAATTCTGCATACTGACAAAGAGAGTAACATGTTTGTAACGCCAAATAATCGGCAATCCTTTAGAAAATATAGGCAGTAGAGGCAGTAGTGATGAAATGAAGGTTTGAAGGCACCCCCCACTACTCATTCTCAGTCAGCGCTGCGTAGCTATGAAGAAGGAGAATAAGAGAAAGGAGAATATCGGACAACTCACACTTTATGGTACCCAGAATGTCACATTAACTCACTGTTAACAAACAACTATGTTTGTTAAAATATATGCGGCTACTCTAACAAACATAAGCTAACCTCATTTTGACCAAACAACCAAATAATTCTTCTTAACCTACACTTTAAAAGGATCCTATAAAACAAGAAGTAAACTAATCAGAGTAAAATTAATCAAGTGATTGTGAGTTATCAGTCAAGTGTTACAACGTTCAGACGTTTTAACTTGCACGTAATCCACTCGGCCTTCTTCAACTCTGTATGCGAGTTGAGGTTAGATTGGTTAGAGGTTATGTTCGGATAGATTGATGGCAACCGCAAAGAGCCGCGCCAACACGCTTCGCTTCCGATTACGGATTACATGCGTCGACTTAAGCACTCGTCTCTGGCGTTCGTTCAATGTTCGTATTCATGTTGCTCCTTTTTGCGGTGCGTTTGACGCAAACGAATCGAACAAATCGAGCAAATCTCGGCGATGAGCTCCGTGACGCGGCACCGCATAGCGGGAAGAAACTGATGATTCTCTTAACTTGAGCCTTTAGAGCCTTGAACAAGCTCACTGCCAACAACAGCAGGCTTTCCAGCGAACAGTAAAACGACGAAAAACAAATTGATTAGACCGAGAGACCGAGAGATGAGTGCATTCTGTAGACTTCAGACTGCAGACTGAAAATGTTTGTTGGGATGATTGATGATTTTATAGACCTTAGAGACTTTAAGAAACTTTGTAAAAGTTGGTTTAAAGGTTTAAAATAGAATATTAATATAGAATATCTTTGGGATATAGAAGCAGAAGCAAATAAGAGTTAGTAGAGATAAAGTGAGAGTTCTAAGCCTATCCCCACTACTCACTAGGGCTGCGTTAACATGAACGTCAAAGAGGGAGAAGAAAGGAAAACAAAACCAATAACTCTCAATTAGTTATAAACGTCCAAAATATATTCACATCATTTTATAAAATAATTTAAAAAACAAAATTTCGTGGAGGCCCACCGGAAAATTAATTTTGAGGGCACGGGAGAACGTCCCAAAAAATATAACTTAACTACTAAATTTCACAAAAAATATCAAAAACCAAATTTCTGGGCGCGGGGCCACCGGGAATTATGTTATGTGGTGGGGACACCTCTGGAAACTGCATTTTGAAGGGAAGGGACAAGGAAACGCTTAAAAAATATAACTTTAAAAAATCGAAGAGAAAATTTTGGGGCAAGGGAATCCCACTGGAAATTTTGTTTTGCGGAGATGGGGGCAAATGTACAAAATATATAACTTTATCACTTCATTTTCTTAGGAAAATAATTAAGAAAAAGATAATTTGGGTGGGGAGGCCCCTTCGAAAGTGCGGTTACGGGAGTAGGAGGCAACCCTCCAAAAATATATCACTACATAGGAAATAGAAGCAAATATAATTAGTAGAAATAAAGTGAGAGTTCTAAGTCTGCCCCCACCACTTACTCTCAGTCAGTTGCGTTAGCGTCAGCTATGCAGAAAAGTAATTAAGAAAAGAAGAAAAAGAAAAGAAATGACACTATCATACTAAATTCATATATCCTAGAAATACGTGTATACAGTAAATACTAATAAATTATGTTTTGCAAACGTTATATTCCTGTTTTGAAGTTACATAAACCCAAAATAATCCCACAAAGTAATTGCACCAGCTTGGGGTAGTGAAAATCGCTGGTATTTATACTTTTACGTCCGGAATGATTCACACTCTTCCGAAATAACCCCGTGGCTGATTGTGAGTAGCGTTTTGCAGCGTGGAATGCGTAATAAACGACGAGGTTTTCGTACATTTTCGATTTATTCGTACTCGTGCTCGCCTCACGCTTAGGATTTGTGCAAAACCGTTTGCAGTTATGCTCTCGTAGAAATCGTAGCACCGTAGGCCGATCTGCATAAAAGAGGGGAAGCCGGGGTGTTAAATATAGAACATTCATTGCGGCGCATATTGGCAGAGCCCTTTAGAAAACCGCGCTGCGCTGCAAATCGCGCACAGACGCAGCTGTACCAACAAACGTGGCCGTACCGACGGCGTGTATCTATCGCCAGGATATACGACTATACGACGGCGGTGCAGATGTTTGGTTAGGAGACGTAAACTTTGTGCATTTTTCTTTGCACTGCTTAGCTACGGACGGATTTGCAGATATATCTGCTTTCATATCTGCTACTTCAAACAAATATGTTTTATTTGCAAAATATCATAAAGTAAATTGTGATTTTTCTTTGGATATAAACGCTTTTGTAGCTTCATTCTAAAATTAGTTCGGCTAGTCACTAATAGATATCACACTAGGAGTTGAATTTCCAATAAAATATTTTGTAATGTTACATATTTTAAAATATTTTATAAAGTTATAAATATTGCTTTTTTAAATTAGTTTTGATTAAGCTATATTATATTTAGTTAAGTTGGTGCAAGTGAGGTTAGCTTAATAAGCAGTTTTGAATTTGTTTAGAGACTGTTCTGTAAAATTTCAGTAGATGTTGCTAAGACTTTCATTTTCAATCAAATATTTGTTTTCTATAATTAGATCATTTTGACTTTGTTAAGCCTAGGTTAATGTGTTTATGCAGCTTTGTATTCTTTAAGAGATAGTTCAGTAAAATTTCACTAGGCGGCGCTACGAGAGTACTAAATACATTTTATTCCATAAATTAAAAATTCTAATACATCTTCATCTTCTCTGAGATTCACGCCACCCATACGCATTAATCTTCGTTTCAGTGGCATTCGTTTGAATTCATTTTCCCGGTTGAGTCGGTTCCGGCTCACAACACGCACACACATCCACATAAATCCGTATAAACGCCGCTTCCGGTCGCAACGCTGCTCTGCACTTACATATTCTTCGGACGATGGACGCTACGTGCTCGTCTGCGGGCGATGGATGGGTTTCCAACTATTCGCTTCCGCCGGCGAGATTTTTAATTCAACACGAAACAAGTGAAAAAAATGCCTCCATCACTCCAAGCTTGGGAGAATTTCCAAACAAAGAATCACAAAAAAAAATTCCAAAACCCAAAACAAACTTGCAAAAGTTAACCCCACTTCTAACTTTCAATCAAATCCTGTATAGCATAATCTAACATAATTTTTATCTAATATATATATTCAAGTAGGTCTATTGAAATAGGTTATATTTGAATGGAACCAAACCTACTTGAATGTATTCTGCATTAACATAACCTTACTAGCTAATATGACGTGGCGGCCATCTGTTATCTGGAGTCGGAACTATATTATATAGATCAGGACCCAGTAAATTCACCGCGAAATAATCACCGCTACTAAATTACCGCTAGAAAACTCACCGCTGCTAAAAATACCGATACGAAAAATCAGGGTGGGAGCCATAATCCTTTTCTCTTCTGCAGTCATATTCTTTTTAACTATATAGGCAGGTCTCCGTGCTATTGTTTGGACCACCCCGTATCCAGGGTTATACGAACTGTTTCCGATTCACTCTTGGCGCTTCTGCTCTTCCACCTCTCGACCCCTTTCACGCACAAAGCAATCCAACATTCTTAACTCGCTTATCATTGCTTCTACATGCTTATACTGCCAGTTCAGATACACTCGCCTTCTCATACTTCCTTTTTCTGCTTTCTCTCCATCCACTCACCCCTCTCCTTGCACACCATTCCCATATAACCTTCTCCAATTTCCCGTTCCCCATTCCCTTCAGTTTCTCCTCAAATTGTGCTTCTACTCACACACTCCCATTTAATTGTCATTCTTCCACTTTCTTGCAACACAATGTACCATGATCTACCCCATGGTAGTCTCGAGACTCCTCAAATCCTTAATGAACCCAGCTCCCTCTCATTTACCTCCCATTCACTCAATCCCCACACTTCCCCTCCATACAATAATTCAAATTTCGCACATTCATCCCATAATCTCAGTACGACATCCCAGTTACTCGAATGTATAACCTAACCTATTCGAGTATAATATAACCTACGTGAAAGTAACGTAACCCAATCGTCTTAACATAACCTTTCTATCTGATATGGATTTAACCTAAGAATTTAGATGTACTTATGAGGTTATATAATACATGACCTCGAACATGTTTTGTAAGAGCTTTGTCACGAGATGAATTCAACTCTTCGTCACTCAATTATGCCAATCGAGTTAATAGCCGACAGACGGATGGATGGCATAGTTGCAGCGTGAGTAATTAAGTGTTGTTTGCATGCATTATGCATGTTTTGCATCTACATCTACATGCCGTACAAGCGTTCAAATTTAAAGGAAGGAAAGTTTCAAGTCTTGTGACGATGACGAGTGATTACGAGCCTCGTTGTCGCTCCTGCCTTCATTTGCGTAATTAAAGTTCATTTATTAACAGTTCTATTCCATCACTGAGTACGCGTACGTCGTGTGCGCAGTCGTAGTGGACTGTTTGTGAGAGAGGTTAGGTGCTGTCATTAAGTACAGTTACACACGTCTAACGCATGTAGAAAAGAACCGGAAAGTAGACTACTGCTAATGTATGTAATAGTTGTTAACGTTTCACAACACCCTGTATACGGTGTATAGGTTAGATTAGTGCAGGCGTAATAGGTAAATGAAATAAACGGAAGTGCATCCTATTGTGTCTGGCAGCTGATTAAGATAGATGCAATGCGTTGTAATATGCATAAGCAAACTATATAACCTCTCATCATAACTTGTAACCTTTTGTACACGTTATTGTAGTGATAATTATACGAGAATAGAATATTAAGAGATTTTTCCGTGAAAAACAGTTGTAAAATCTGAAAGCATAGAGGAAAAGATGATTAACTATAAATATCTAATATCATCTTGTACGTTGTTTTAATTTGAGTTATGCAACTCAATGTTCTCACAATAAACATTTTTATTCAAGTTTTATTCGAGTATTGAGTTGCATACACGTGTATTACTACGTAAGGTTATAACCGTTATGTGTGTTGTTAACCATTAGCAACCTTGAGGTCGCAACACCCGTATTTATAGGTTTGTCGCAGTCCTGTTACTTGTTTTATCTTTATCGAATTATGCAACTCAATAAACACCTACACATCTTTAAATTTTCATATTTTTGCAAAGTGTGGGTGAATGTAATACTTGAAAGAGGAGTTTTAATATCAAACAGCCGAAGTTTAGTTACACATGAAAACGTAATTAATGACAAATAAATTATAAATGACTTCTTGTCAACTTCTTTATTGATTTCGATGAATCGAGAAACGGAAGTAAAGTGATTTATGTCCGCTGGATCATCCTAGTTGCTGCGCCATGGAAGATCTTGGTTGTGGAGGTAGGTGTATGATGGGTTGCCTATAGTGGCGGCCATCTGTTGTCTGGTGTCGGAACTATATTCTATAGATCGGGACCCAGTAAATTCACTGCGAAACAATCACCGCTACTAAATTACCGCGAGAAAGCTCATCGCTGCCAAAATACCGATAGGAAAAATCACGGCGTGGGTTTGGGCTCATATTACTCCGTAAACAAAACTATTACGTGCACCGAACAAATACTTATTTTAAATGAAAATGAAGATCAATTGAGATATTTATTAATAGCAAAATTGACGGTTTTTGGCATGCCGCCATCGTCCATCAACCTATTTTTTTCTTGTATTTCTGTTTCACCTGTGTGTTGTATGTCGTTTAACCTAGAAAAGTGTCTCGAGCATAACTCGGTTGAGGTTATTGAGGTTAACAAGAATTGAGAATTGAGAGCTGATGACCGTAGCAGTCGATGCTCGGTAAAATGAAACAAAAAGGCTTGAATTTCACAAATTTCAAGTTCCGCATTTTGCCGCTACGTGGCACTGGTCGGTCCTCTTGAATCGCCCCAAGTAAATTCACCGGCAGTACAATAATAACCGAGTACATAAACCGCTAAATAAACAAAGTCGCTCAAATAACGACGCTTTAAAAATGATTCATATTCGATCATAGGCATGACTGAACTGTTCGATATAGACTAATATTCAGAAATTATAAAAATCTGAACTAGGAAAGAAATAAAATGGGTACAGAATAATTCTACATAATGAGAGGTCCATTTAAACTTCGTGGATATACGACCCAATTTTTGATTTTAAACTTTTTTATTGTTTGATTTTTCCCAGCATCAACTGCTATGGTCATTAGCGTTATTCAATTCTTTTTCAATGTAAATATAATCATATTAGGGGCTAATACTATTGATAAGAAGAAAAATTCACTTAAAAATGCATCCCCACCTCGAATCGAACCCGGGAAGTCAAACTCAAAAACTTTCCCAAAAAATACCTTCAGATAAATGACTAACAATTAATATCCTCAATTTACACGTCTGCAACATCCTGTCGATTAAATTTAATAACCTTAATCGATACGAATCTATAAACCGCAATTTGTAAACTCCTATAATTAATTCAGCGATGCTGTCAGCGTCGATGCCCGCTCATTATAAAACTATTTAGTTGATTTACTTGATTTGATCGCATTTTATCTTATTTCCTTTTGATATCCCATTTTTATAAGCGCATCTGTCTAATTGGACAACCACATATCGTCTTCATCGTTCTTCAACGGTGGCATTTCATTCTGTTGCACCCACATGAAATGAAATGATGAAATGAGGGACGAGTAAAAAAATGATGCCACAGCTGCATGCGACCTGCGGCGATGACGATAAAATGGCGGTGATAAAAAGCGGAAAACAAATGAAGGCTGTTAGGCTAATAGCCAATTGGGTACGGGTGGGCAGAATGCGACTTGCCGCTTTTTTTTTGGCTCTCTGTTGGCGGCATGTGACAGAACGAAACGAAAGAAATAAAAATGAGCAGAGCTATTTTGTGCGGGTTGGAAACGATGTAAAATCCGGATATCTGACCGTTTTTGGCATGCCGCCATCGCCCATCAACCTATTTTTTCTTGTATTTATGTTTCACCTGTGTGTTGTGTGTCATCTAACCTAGAAAAGTGTCACCAGCATAACTCGGTTGGGGTTATTGAGGTTAACAAGAGAAAAAACCTTGCGAAAATATAAAATAACTTTGTGACATCATATAGATTATTTTAGGAACGTATATTGGGTTGCATAACTCTGGATATAATATGTTCAAGGAAGTAAGATGTATTTTGGAATATCCTTATGTTACAGATCGTACAATCTATAATAGTGGTTCCAATAAAAAAACTTCATTGTATAGAGTTGCATAATTCAATAGAATCAAATTAGATAAACGTCACATAACCTATAAATGCATACTGAATACTGAAATCGTAACATATTTCCAGGTTTTGTGAGATTTCGAAGGTGAAACATAAATACATGGAACAGCATGATGCGATCTTAACCAAAAAGTAGATTTAGCACATCTTACCAAGTTTTCCCAAAGGAAATTAATATACTCAAAATTACCCAGAAATAAGTCTGGAAGAATGACTGGCCACTGACCTATGCCCGGACAGCGACAAGGCCAGTGAACGAAGAAGAAGAAAGATGTTTTCTCTTATATTTTGGCGATTTTTTGCAAAAAGTTCGAAAATCGCATGTTAGTTTCTGAACCGATGCAGCTATCAATCTCTGCATACGTTTAAACGATTTTTGAACGAAAATAAGTCGTTTTAGCACATCTAAACATGTTTTTCTCATATATTTTGTCGATTATTTGCCAAAAGTTCGAAAATAGCATGTTAGTTTCAGAAGCGATGCAGCTATCAATCTCTCCATCTCCATCTTGGCGAATAATAATAATCTAGTCTGAGGTGATCTAACCTCAAAAAGGACATAATACAACTCAATTAAGACAACAATAACTACCCCAACATAAGTTTAAAGAAAGATAGAAGAACATAAACTATTTAACATTATGAATACTCTACGTAAACGTTCTGTACATTAACCTCACTTGTATAAGATAGAAAAAATGAAGTTCATTGAATCTATCACATAAAGTTATGTCGTAGAAGGAAGTAACATGTCAATATCCGGCTGTGTCTCGTCGCCGTCGTATGCATACGAAACAATAAAACAAATATTAACATACTATAAGTAATCGTAATCGACTACACTTCAACTTACCGCAAATAATAAACGTACTTCCAGGAAAGTAGGCACTGTTTTTATTTTCAATTGACTATAGTCTATTAGACTATTAAGTTTTAACACATTGTATTGTAGTCATTGTTGTTGCCTAACTTTTCACCTCAAACACCATCCTTGTGTGAATAAAATTGAGGAAAGGAAGGCGAAATTATGAATAATTCATGTAGCGTGCGATATTCGTCTGGTTTATTCAAGAATTACGCATTTAATAACGAAAAGAAACGCGTTGATTACGATCGCATGTTACACTCCCCTGCGCCCAGATATTGCTAATTATCCACACATCGGTACACACAAGCGCGAACTGCAATTGGCTTGATTGCCAAGAGTTCGAGATTACATTCGCTTTATTCGAATGTTTTTTCGACGAGTTAAGTAACACGTAACAACAGTAAATTGGAGATATTGCTGTATTTATGGCATTGTTTCATACTGTCTATAAATAACTATTGGGATGTATGAATTGGAATAATTATGTCCTTGTAAAATAATATTTAGATATAAAAATTCTAAAAAATATTAGAGAGAACTCTACATTTTATATAATTTCTTTGAGGGATGAGATATTTTCTCAACAATTGTACCTAATTAATTTTTCGTCGAAATTGATTTTACATATTTATTAAAAGAGGTTTAGTTCGAACATTGTGACATAGATGGTGCTAATATAAATATGACGAAACATTGACGTATGTTTGATTATGTGGACTGCTAGTAACCTTGAGAGCAAATGCAAAACATGGAAAAGTACTGGCAGAGGAGCATCAGACGAGGCAGAGGTCTAACGGGTCGTTCATTGGTGCATATGTGATGGCAATTAATTTAGTGACATTTAGTGACTTTTGTGATTTAGGTCTCCGATCCTGAACTCTTTCGGTAAGATCTTGAACTACTTTAATTAAAATTTGATCGTTTAATTCATGTTATTCAATGAAATATATTTTGAAAAATTTTGCACATTTTTGTTAATTACATTTATTTATTTATTTATGTCTAAATTGTACTAATTTTATAAAACTTGTTCGAACATAAGTTTTCTTAATTTAAATACACTTCTCGGAAATGCGATCGATCTTGTCTCATTATAAGGGTAAACTGTCTACTGTCATCGAAATCGGGCTGCGAACATTTTGTTAAGAGATGTTTACATTCTCGAACGCACCACTATCATCATATTGTCATGAAGAAAGAGTTGGTTAGAGTAGTTGGTAACATACATAACCAACATAACCAAATGACATTCGGGGATTGCAGGTTCAAGTTCTGTCGGAGGCATTCATCATTTTTTTCTTCCTAATTATTGCAATTCGTCATTACCATCCTAAATAATTGCCTACCGATGATTATTGGTTCATATTTATAAGTCAAAGGCAACTTCGCTGCGGTCATGCAGCATGACAATATGATGGTAGCAGTGCGTTCGAGTCAATTAAAACTCTTGTCCACTGTCAGTTGCCCCAATTTTGTTTAAAAACTTAACCGAAACCCAACATAACCTAAAATAACTGAACACCACTGAATAAAAGCCAACCTGAAAGGTATGTTTACCAAACAAACATAGGTAATTAGCGAATGTATGACGATTTAATGCCGCATAAATAGTAAATGTGAATTGTAGGAAACGAATCACAGCAGCATGAAAAGATGGAATGCGAAAAATATCGTCGGCCAATCAATGCTGTGATGCAAATCCTCTCCAAGCATGCACAATGAAATGAAGAATTGAATTTACAACCGACATATATACGACATGCTCGTATATGCAATTCCTACATGTACGAGTACAATAATGCGCCGTGAATTACAACAGACAAGCTGACAACATAGACATAGATAGAAAGAAATAAAAAAGCCTATAAATACTCGTTCACAGCCTATGAATGTGCAAAACGTGCTAAAAATGTGTAATTGACGTTTGTACATTTATACATGCGTATATTCTGTACAAGCTTCCAATTTCAATAGTGAGGAAGTACGGTGTTGTAAAACCAGTGTTACAGTGTTTTGCAATACAATAAAATAACACGTTCGCGAGGGATTGTTAATAATGTAAACCACAATCCAATTTTCAAATACGGAATTGATATGGATGGAAAATTGAAGGATTGGAGAAGTGAAGTAACGCATGGTTTGATGTATAGTTTCCGTTTCCTTATTGATGGATATCTTGTCATTTTTTATTTAATTTTAGGTTGGGATTATGTAACGTCAGAAACGGATAACAGAACATAACCTAGTCAAATCGATGTATAACCACAATTCAATTTGGTCGACATTAGGTGCCGTTAGTCCAAGAAAGTTTATGTATTGTGGTTTTTCGTACGGATTTACTTTCTTTTTTTTTGTTTTGTTCTGATTTCGTTTAGGTTTGTTAGTGAGGTTAGCTTATGCTAAGTGAGGTTAAATTTGTTGTAATTAGTTGGCATATGGCTAGATGAAGGCTATGTGGGTATGTGGCTATATGGCTATGTGGGGTTTTGAAATAAAACAATTGGTGCACAATAGACAACAGTGGAGGACACAAGAGTATCGTATTAAAGGTCAGTGAAGTTGGCCGGACCACATACGGTCCGTCGACAGCATTAGCAACATTAGCGCATGGTGTTAATAGCATTAGCACAGTTGTTCCATCAACCGACCACTGTTGTTGAACCCTGGCCTGGCCGGTGACAAAGCAATGAAT
>WSZQ02093836.1:0-12815 GCA_019419845.2 Weissflogia rhopalogaster | reverse complement strand
TGGTCGTCGGGGCTAGAAGAAACTAGTAAAATAAATCAAACCCGAAATTGCATTCGGCATTAGGTTTGTCGAACTCGACAAGCGAAACCTAGCGGAACACTGAGGAGAAAAAAAAATCAAACTTAAACTCTAATATGTAGCAAATTCAAAAAAAAAACTCAATGTCAGTAAACAAGCCGTAGATCAAACAAGAAAATCAGTCCATTTGTGGGTGGTCAGTATCTGGTGGATGTGCTTTCAGATCCTTGGCGTGCCAAACCCCACAATCTGCCCCTCATATCTCACCACTCTTGCTACTGTCTCCCATAACACAGTCATCCTATCTGATTCCTGAAGCACTATATACCCTGGAGTGGATTTTTCTAACTTCATTAAGTCCTTCAGAAAGTAGATTTGTTCTCTTTCAAGCGTTTCCCATTCAGACATGCCCCATACTTCCACACCATACATTAACATAGGTTTCACACATGCATCCCAAAGTTTCATAGCAACTCCCCAGTTGCTACCCCATATACTCCTCCATCTACTCTTGTTCGCTCCTCTCCATGCACTCCCGGCTTTCGCCTGCACTTGAAATATGTATTAACGCATTTCCTTTCCGATTCTACATCGAACTATGAGAAAATTGGCTGGGTATTTTTGGTGTTTCCAAAATCGAAAATTTTGCATGTAGATTATATGATTCATTTTACGATGGTTTTTACGGTACGATCACACGGGTTTAAGACTTTGGGGGATGCTGATTAAGGTTTATTGATACGGATGCTGATTAAGGTCTGTTGATGCGGATGTTGGGGTTTATTCTTCTTCGCGCGGGGATTATTGAACCGCCACAAAGTGAAATATTCTATTTTAAGAACGAATCACTGATGAAGTTTGTCGCAATTCGACATGATCTTTTGATATTTTTAGCTTCCTACAAGAAGAAAAACAAAACAAGCCGTAGACTTACGTCGGAGACGATAAAAAGAAGCGCGTTGGTGGGCAAGTTTTCCGATTCTGCGTCATTGCCAGCCAGCTTTTACGAGTACATTTCCCCTAGAATGTATTCGTATGCCTGTTGAATGTCAATATTTTGTTTTCGTGCCTCCCACAACTTGATTTACATGATAAACCGGCTTTCACTGAATTTTTTCAGAATACTTTTCTTTCAATAAAATGTATGCTCTTTTTTTACTTCTTTGCCCTTCAGAGTAAACAATAATAATTAATCTCGTGATTTTACAATTAATTTTTAATTTTTTTAATTTAATTTGAGTTTTAATAATTATGAATAAATGTTAATCACTTTGTACTCGAACAAAAGAAAAGCCTAATTGTCTAAACTTAATGAAAAGTACTTATTACAAAATAAAACCACTTCGTCGCATGTTTGAAGTGGTTTTATTTTGTAATAAGTACTTTGTTCCGTTGTTTGTATTCGTTTTATATGATTTATGACAATGATCTATATCAATATTGCAAAATGAGTGGATGAAATTGTTTTATTTTTAAGTGGATGATGAAGTAAATATCTACTTATCATTTTACCTTCAGTGACAGCAGAGAAAATTTCACCTTTTAAATTTAAAATTTAAAATTTTTAACCAAACTTAACATCAATTAATTTGATTTATTCCACTCTAATCCAATCTAACCTCAGCTAACCTAACCTTATTTAATGAAATTCGCTGCTTTATGTAATTTTTATGGTCCTTCGAACCGAAAATAAGCATCAGAAGGTAGAAATTGTTTGTTTGAATGCTTCATTGATAAACAGAGACGATTAAGGAACAACAACATTTTTCTGTCGGGTAACCCGGAATTATCGGGTACCCTTGACATGCTTACACTAAGTAACACGGGGGGGGGGGCGCAGCGCCAACATAAAAGCATGGTACGCGACATATCCAATCTATTTTCCTCTGGTGAGTTTGGCGAGTGGTTGTTAGGTTTATTAATTTTGTTTTAATAAAAACGCTGTGGTGTTAGAATTCGTTTTTGAACAGGAACGTAGTGGTGAAAGATCCAGTTAAGTCTGGTCCTGAGCAATCAACGGGATATAAATTAATGTTCCAAAAACCGCTAAAAACGCTACCCTTAGGCACAGCTTTGTCCAAACATCTGCGATGCACATTTCGCCACTATTAAGTCTATTCTATCCGATCAGCGGGAGGTTGTTAGCGATAAGATGGTACCACCGGACGTGCCTAAACAGCCTAAACAATACACCATCGGATCGGCTACGCTTTCCAAACCCATCCAAATCACCAAATGAGCACATCGTAAAATATCTTTCAATTGCAGTCTTGCTACACAAAAATCTGCCTTTTCTCTCCAATATCCATTCCGTCTATTGACCTGTATAACTGCTTGGAAAATATACAACGACCATGCACAATGGTTCCCAACACTAGTCTTACTGATGTCTTACGGCGAAATGTATATTCTTACAAAATAAATAAAATTGTGAAACCTTGTTAAAAAGTGTGTATTTTCTATGCAAATTATAACAACAACAGTTACACATTTTTTTATTAAAATCTCAGTTGGACAATTGAAACACTCCCCTTGGTAGTAGACAAAATGACGCTGAATCGTCAGAAACGTCTGAAGTTGTCGCAGTAAAACGTCTTTAATTGTGTGCCAAAAAAGCGCAACCTGTCTTGTCCTACATTAAAACGTAGTGAGTCGAGACACTTCCAACGAAAAGTTCACGCGAATATGAATCCGAATCACACACGAATTTCCGTGGAAAATTCTATATTAATGATGTGGGTCATACCACCATCGACCATCGCTCGCATTATTCCGAAATTCATACAATTTTATCATCAAATGTTGCGTCGCATCGCCATCGAGTTATTTACATAACAAACATCTCAATTCGACAACAACATTCGCCTTAATTACTTACAACTTACAACAAACGACATCGCATTACGTTAAATATTCGCACACGATTAATACTAATCGGTTTATCAGCGTTCATTAAATTGTTTACATATATTTAGGCTATTTTTAGGTTGTTTGAGTAGACTTAAGCCATTCGTTATCGCTCGTGATAAAGTGGAGAATAATTACAACAAGGATGTGTTTGCAAACAGTTTTCGTTGTATTTTTGTGATGAACGTCGCTTCGATGCGTATGTACATAGTAATTTAGGTAGTTTTCCCAGATCTATTAAAAGCATGTAGATTGACGTAGAATTCTTGGTAGCGCATCGATTTCGTTATCGTCTTCTTTTCTTCCTTTCAGGCTTTCTATATTTTATTTTACAAACCAGCCATGTGTCTGCTGTTTCTCTAACGTATTAAGTTGTATTATGTGGAAACATGTAAACGACCGGCAAATGCGGTTGGCCAACCGCTGTCAAGTTAGTAAAGTTTCTTTATTAGAGATATCTGTAAGAAAAAAATCAAATATATATAAGCAACCTTTATTTTCAACCTGAACCTTGTGGAACTCGGTGCCCGTAATTTACGCGAACTCACACACCGCAATCACTGCTGGTATGAAAATATCACAACACATCGCATAGCTGGACACATACTTCCGCAAATGGAAAATCAATATTAATCCAAACAAAATCCAAACCATAGTTTTTCACCAAAAAACAAAAAATATCAAATTCATGGCGGCCCCTAAACTGCAAGGAGAACACGAGGAAATAGCATGTAAATGTAATGTAAATATGTTATTTTTTTGAATAAACTGTTTTAAAAAGAAAGAAGAAAAGTTGCTCGTTAGATCACTGCAGTTAAGCAACGTTGGACGTAGCTAAGCGTTGGATGAGTGACCACTTGGTCCACCACTCAACAAGTGGCTTCGGCGCCGTCCGTGAACTCCTGATTTCGCGGTAAAAATGTGAATGAAGGTTGGGCTATTCGCTTGCAACGATCCCCGGAAAAACCCATATGCGCAAAAAGTTCAGAGCAAGTTCGTAGCATCAGTAGCGAGACCGGATTGGGCCGGATGAAAGTTACTATTGTTGAATAAATAAAAAAAAGCATGTCAACCTACCCTCTCTATACATTAATATAATTCATTCACACCTAATTATCCAATTATACAATGAATACATTCATACATAATCTAAAACACAATACTATTACTTAATTTCTACATATATAATTATCTACCCATTGATACTGCGCTTCTACGCAGATTTTTTTCTTATAATTTTCTTAATTATAGCCACATTATAATGTTTCAGTGGAAAATATCGTAAATTCATAGAGGAATATGCTGAAGTCAAAAAATTAATGATGGAGTTGGTGTTGATAGGAGAAGATTGTGAGTAAAGTTGCTGTTCCTGGTAAAAAAGGAAAAGCGCAATTGATATTTGATCCAAGTTTGGTTGCACAGGTTAATTTTACCGAATAGTAAGCTAAGAAAGGTTTAGTAAAAACGAAGAAAACAAAGAACGCTCTTAATTAATATTGTTAGATGTATTATAATAAGTTGAAATCAACTAATAAATAATCTACTGCAAATAAAGATATAATGCATTGAGTTTGGTATCAAAGTAACCTCCACATTAATGGGCCCCAGGCTTTTCATATATGGCAGGTATAGAATTATATAGAATAGTATAGAATTTTCTTATTTCGAAGTGAAGAAATTAAAATTTTTTCTAGATAATCACCTCACAATCAGCGAAATCCAAATAAATAGATTAATAGATAATACAGTACAGAGTAATTTAGGTAATTCTCCAAGATTTATTAAAATAATGTAGATTGACGTAGAATTCTTGGTATCGCATCGATTCCGCTATCGTCTGCTCTCTTCCTTTTAGGTTTTTTTATATATATTTTTTTGTTGGCTGAATGCCCAAGGAGTCAAACTCCGCGTTCGTCCGTAACCGAATTAAATTGGACTTCCTAGTAAATCTTTGCGATGACTTGTTTTCTGTCAAGTGTCTCAACTGTCGTGAGTTTGCGAGGTTTGCGAGCTGCGACAAGATTTAGTAGTACAATGTGATAAAATCATTATGGGAGACAATGCATTAACTTCGTTTCTTTTAAATGTAACGCTTTAGGTATTTTCGTTGCTTTTTTCTTAGGAAATACGTGATTTTTCGATAAACGAAACACGTAAGAGTTTTTTTTAAAGAGTTGCATTATTTCTTAGTAGTTATTTTTATTTTTAATGTTATTTACCTTTTAGTCTATGTAGATTTAAGGAAAGAACCGTGTTTTCTCGTAGAAAAGTACATGAAAAAAATTGTGTACCAAATACAATTTTTTTTCATGTACTTTTCTAGGTTATCGGTTAACTGGTTATCAACCTAACTGGTCCTTCAGCCTGGATACATGTTTATATATTATTTTTATATTTTACATTATAATTTTTGATGTTGTTGTTGATTCCTTGTTGAGTGTTGAGATTACCTCGTGGATTTTGCTTGTTGTAGTTGTCGTGAGAAGCGCATACTGCGATTGATGTGATTTTTGGTCTGTGATTTGTAATTCTGAATTTAATGGTATGGATTTTGTGCGATTAATTTTTGTGTGTATTAATTAAATAATTAATTCACACATGTGGGAGCCCACCACGGGGATTCGAACCCCGTCCGACTGCGTGGTAAGCCGAAGCACTACCAACTGCAAAAGTACATGATTTTCACTATTTTTTCAGGTACTATGAGAATTTAACGCATAGTTCATGAGCGCAGCGTAAATTTTTCACATTAAAAAATCGATGCTTAATGTCAATCGCAAACGAAGAACCAAATATTTTATAGAAGAAGAAATTCTCTATTTTCAACTTCTCTGGAAAATGATCTGTACCGAAATTCACAGTAAGTGAGAAAATAAGCGAAAATTGTTTTGGCTTAAAAACGACGAGTAATTTTCGTTTGGATCATCACAGTCCGCGTCATCTCATTTTTCAGAACATCACACACAATCAGGCTTAATTGTTATTGGTGTTAGAACTGTTAAACCATCAAGGTTGGTTCATAAATCATCTCGTAAAATGTTAATTTCATTCTAGGAAAGTGATATTTATATAGTCATCAATTTAAATAAATCCATCTCAATCATTGTCTATTTTTAATGTTTGTATAATAAGAAATTATAAAATTGCGATAGTAAAAATAGGTCAGCTATTTTTACAATTTTTTTCCCATGAAAATTAAACGCCAGTTATAATTAATTGATTGCAAAACTCTATATCGATTCCAAGTCTATAAATACGGGTTAGTTATTTAGTTATTTGAGCTTTTTTTTTTAGATTTTACCGAGCATCGACTACTATTGTCATTAGCATTATTCAATTCTTTTTCAATGTAATTAGTCATATTAGAGGCTAATACTATTGATGAGAAAAAGAATTCACATTACTATGCATCCCCACCAATAATCGAACCCGGGACCTCGTGGTCAGTAACCATAGACCAGACCACTCGACATATTCTCGAAATATATAGATTTTACGATTTCAGACCAATTTTTGACTAGCTCCGATCGGTATCAAGGTACATAGACTGTATACATAGGAAAAGAAAGGCACTGGGCGGGAGGAAGAGACCGCAATCGAGTGAAAGGATGACTAGATTAGAAGGGAGGAGGGGTGACTTGCATCGCAATGATGGTAGTGGAGAAGAAGCCTAAGAGTGGAGGAAGATAGTGTTGAGATAGGGGTTGCCTGCTGCGCCACTATGCTTAAGATGTTGGGGATGCGCTCAGCAGCAATGGGGAGGGGTCGCTGCACCATCCTAAAAGCGTGGATCGCGCCCGATTCAGCCTATTGTGCTCGATTCAGTATTGTTTTCATTGTGCCGTTTGAATAAAGTCGTCGTGCTTTGTACTTCGTGTATTTTTGAACTTTGACGTCTGAGGTGAGCTTTTGGTAATTCTTATGTCGCGATAACTCAAGGAACTTAGCAGACTATCCAGTTAAGTCTGGTTCCGCACTACCAACGGGAAGGGAAATAAAGTAATGTTTCAAAAAACCGCGATTACCGCGAAACAGATTGAGTTGCTTATAGTATATTTTGACTTGTTTAATTGAGTTTGTTATTAAGTTATAATAATCGAAAAAAATATTTTAAGGGGTTTTCCAACAATAGGGCATTAATGGGAAGTTGTAAAAAATGTAATTTAAAGTTAATTCAAATGTGAATATAATTAAATATAGAGATTTCGGGTTATTGTTCTTTGGTTAAAGGGTTTTTCCTTCTATAATTACGTCGGTGACTAATTGTAAACCAAAAATAAACATACTCGTACAGTGAATGCTTGCAATCAGTTCATTTAACTTTGTACCTATACAAAACCCACGTCCAAAGTCAGAAAATCCAATGTTTGGAAAGTTTTACTATCAGTAGTCTTAGTAGTTTTGTTGATTTTGTAGAATATGATGATTCATAGTTTTCTACATTTTCTTCAAATTCTAATTATATCTCATTAAGAACACCATTAAGAACGTTTCTATCTGTACTTTCCCACTATATAAGTATGACTAATCACTCTTGATTGTCTAAAATTAGGCTAATTAAATTCAACTTGACTATATCTATTATTATCAACGTAAACTAATAAAAATCTACTAAGTATCAATATAATCAACTAAAACAATAACAAAAAAATGTGAATTTTACATTTATTTTCCAGTTATTTAGTGTTAATGAAATGAAAGTTAATGAAATATACATGATCAACTATTTACTGCCCAATTAAATATTCAATATCGACCGAAAGAACGTGTTGTATCGTTACAATCAACAGTTGTAATACTCACAGCAATTAAATCCCAATTAACGTCAGGAAATAGTCAGGACCATATTCAGATAAAAGATATCTAGCCAACGCGACAATGAATTCGAATTGTTTAATAAGCATCTTATCGGCGATAATTCCAACTGCGTTCGAGTGTACAGTAGCAACAAATCTTTTGTTATAGTAAATATTAAACAGCGAAACGCAATACAGCGAGCACGCCATGCCGTAGATCCGATTAACAAATAGTAACAAACTATAAGCCGATTGGCAGTGGCGCATGGAAAACCACCGAGATGATAATAGAAAGTGTTGTTGTCTACCGGATAATGTCAACAAGTGGCGGAATTTTTAGCGTTGCTTATTGTTCAGCTATTCCAACATCAAACACGTTGAGATTGAGATTGGTGTGTTTTTACGAGGAGTATTTCAACACGCTTTGAATTACGTACTTGAAATGTTTCATTGCAATTATCCATTTTGACGATTCCGGTTTGTTTATAATATGGAGAAATTGATAATTATTATAACAATGGAAAATTTGAGGAGCGATTTTCTGGTTCGTATTATCTGGTTTTGGATTTATTTGAAACAACGTATAGGAATATAGATTATTGGTTTCTTTATAATATTTTAGGAGTTTTCTTAAAGCAGGGGTGGTCCCGGACTTGGCCGCTCAGATTTGCATGAAAATTTTAGTGTAGAGTACTTACTCTACACTAGAAACTAATTCTATTCGAGCGAGACGTCGCAACTTTTAAGTATTGTATTTGTGGCGGTCAATCCATTGCCGCACAAACAATAATAAACATCAACAAACCTTAATCACCATCCGCATCAACAAACCTTAATCAGCATTCGCCGAAGACTTAATCAATTCGAGACTAAACATCGAGAATGCCAAAAAAACATTTTTTTCAGAACAAGTTGTGATATAATCGACTAAAAACGAAACTTCAAGATTGCATTTGTGTGGATGGGTCAACGAAAGGGTATGATTTTTTTCCGTTGTGGACAGGTTTTCCTATTTTACAGGTTCCGCAAATGTCATTGCATTAGCTCTGATTTTGCAAAATTATAGCCATTATTGTAATAATTCAAAGTTGATGTCACGTCATCAATGCTAAATTTACTGATTAGGATAATTAAGGCGTGTGTGTGACCTCGTCATTATATGCAAATTAAGGGCAAACATTTGCGAGACGAATGTAATTTGCTATTGCAACAAAGAAGGAAACTGGTATGTGATATCTAACTACGTCAGCTGGGATTAAGATAGGAAATAATCTTTAGAGATAACGAATTTGAGATTTTTTAAATTTAAAATTGTTATTTTTAGATATCAATTTGAACTGCGACGAAAGGAAAATCAATTTTAAAATTTACTTTCGTAGTTTTTACTAGAATTTTCGAAAGAACCACTCCCAGGTATATTGTCAGAACTAGCGGTAGAGGAAATATTGCTGGAAGGGGAACCGTTAGAATGGATGGTATGTGAAAGGGGTCAAGAGGTGGAAGAACAGGTGCGCCAAGAGATCATAAGCAACATCTTGTATAACCCGACGTACAGGCTAATACAGGTCATCGGACAGAAGCCAAAATATGTTACCAAACAAAGAATGAGCGTCGACGACAAACGGGTTATGGCCAAGGCAAGGTGTGGGAGTGAAGAAAAGGAAGAAAGGTGTCGATGGGGAATAAATATATGAAATGTGTGTTATGTCGAGATGGGGTGGATACCTGGGAGCATCTGTGTGTCTGCGAAGGGTGAATGTTTTGGGACGTACGAGTGGGAATGTAAGAGAGTGGTTGGTAGAGGGAGAAGAGAGTGTGACAATAATGAGTCAAATTGTGAATGAGAAATGGAAGCGGAGGAGAGGGATGACCAATTAGGGAGGATAAATGGTGTATTTTTGGTTGTCTAACCTAAGTTCAAAGTCATATTGTTAATGTTTATTTAAATATACAAAGTCTATAAATAGCCTAGACAAGACTTAATTCTAAGGTGCAAAAAACCATTAAACTAAAAATAGACAAATTTACGATATGCTAATAACACCCACGTCGGCATCGACCGCGCAACTTTCAATAATTAATTTAACTGCACTATAGACTGAGTGGTTAGCACCGTTAACCGTTTTTCAAATTTGTGCTAATTGCACATGTAAACGTGTAAATTTACTGCTCGTGAACGCAATTATGCTCGTGCAAATTGTATTATTACTTAAGCATCAGACATATTGTGCGTGTTTAGACACATAAGAGAAGAACGTCATTGTCGTCGATGTCCTAGCAATGACGATGATTGACGACGGAAAAACCTCACGTGCCGAGTCGTGAGACTTGCTTATAATTTCTGATTGCGTAACATGAGATACTCGCGCATGTTTCGTTCCAAGTGAATGGAATGTTACATCTTAATACGGCGCCAAGTATGTGAAATTCGGTTGGAATTTTGTAGATTACACACTTGAAACGAATTTATGTGAAGGTTATGCTTACGCATTCAGATACGGTGGTTACTAAGTTTATTTTATTATCTTTGTGAAGATTAAGAATGTCCTGTTTTTTACAAATATTTTATGATTTTCCTATGAAGGGGGCCACAACCTTAGAGACGACGGTGACGGGGACGACGACTTGGGGTCAAATTTACTACAGGGAGTCCCCTTACATTTGAGGTGTGAAATATATACAAATGAATGACATTGAGATACAACGAAGAGATCCAGGCGGAGGCGGCAGCTGGCGTCGGTGTATTCGGTGGAGACGGCCGGTAAGGGATACGGTGAAGACTCTCGGTACGGCTGACTCTCTGGTGGCGGCAGCTGGTGTCGGGCTCGCTGTTGGTGGATGCTGATGGCAGAATGAACCCTGAATGCAGAACTGAACTGAACTGGTTTATGGTGTCAAATTGTGGACTATATTTACCAGGTGAAAACGCTGATGCGACCATTTCTTGAGTTCGTCACAGCGGAACACGAGGTCGCAATTTCGCTGCGCCATGTCGATGTTGAGGTGTCAGCATTTTCAAGTCTAGGCGTATGTTGATTGTGCAGATTACGGATTGTTGATGAGGTTGGTGCATGAGATTTGTTGATATTAATATTGTTTGTGCGGCAATGGATTGCCGCCCCAGAGGTAATAATCAAGGGGTATGGACTTATGACGAGAAGAGAGGCCTATGAGAGGAAGTGGCGGTATAGCCGCATTCTGCTGACAAATGTAACAGCACCAGCGTTTTTATCGATGCTCGTAATCTATGGATTCTAACCTCCTCATTGCAATGACAACCGTTTTTATGTGGGCATGCAATTCTTGCACTTTATGTATATCTAAAGTTTCTAATGGTTGCATATTTTCAATTTTAATTCTAAACCGCCCTGAGTGGGGCATCTTATATGATCTGTGATATTAATACTTACGGAACAAAGTAGAGTCTCTGTTAATGCTAGAACTGCGAAGTAGGGCAGCGATGAGGGCATGATTTTGGTAACCTGTCCCACAAAATCAGTCATTCAGTTCATTAAGGTCTTCAATTATTCAATTCATTTCCTCATTTAAGAATTAAGGCCTTAAGCAAATTTAAGAATGTACTCGTAAATAATAAGGAAATAAAAATAAACCGGTTTGAAATATTTATTAATAATAATATGGTTATTATATATTAATTAAATATATATATTAAACAGAGGCACATTCACCACAATCAGCGACATCGCCACCTCCTGATCCTACAAGATCACCGCCTGCACCTGTAAGTAAATATTATAATTTTTTGCAGAATACATAAAGAGTAACAATATTTGCATATTCTAATGTAAAATACTAACTTCCTGGACCGGCACTAACCGCAGATTGACCATCGGATCCAGCTGTAGATCCAACTGACATTCCTCCTCCACCTCCGCCTCCCATAAATCCTCCGTCAACTTCACCGCCTGAAAATCCTCCTCCAGTTACAGCAATAGGTATAACAATAGGTGCGCCCATACCAAATCCTCTGCCACCACCACCACCAAATGATCCACCACTAAATCCACCGCCGCCTTGTCCCATCATCATTCCACCTCCTCCACCTCCCATCATTCCTCCGCCAGATCCACCACCACCACCTATAACATATTGAAGAACATATCCCATTTCAGGTCGTGCACCAAAGTTTCCGCCACCTCCACCAGATGACATCATACTTCCACCTCCTGATTCAGCACTGTATCCACCACCACCACCACCAGATGGCATCATCATTCCACCACCAGATGCACCCATGGAACCGCCACTGTATCCACCCCCACCTCCAGATGCCATCATCATTCCACCTCCACCCATGGAACCACCACTGTATCCACCACTGTAACCACCACCACCGCCAGATGGCATCATCATTCCACCTCCACCTCCACCCATGGAACCACCACTGTATCCACCACTGTATCCACCACCACCGCCAGATGACATCATCATTCCACCTCCACCTCCACCCATGGAACCACCACTGTATCCACCGCTGTATCCACCACCACCGCCAGATGGCATCATCATTCCACCTCCAGATCCACCCATGGAGCCACCACTGAATCCATCACTGTATCCACCATCACTGTATCCACCATCACTGTATCCACCATCACTGTATCCACCATCACTGTATCCACCGCCACTGAAACCTCCTCCACCACTGTAACCACCACCACCACCACCACCGCTAGCTATAATAATCATTCCACCTCCAGATCCACCCATGGAACCTCCACTGAATCCACTACTTGGTGCTTCATAGTAGTCGTTGCTTGATGCACTACTGTATCCACTAGAACCACCACCGCCAGATGACATCATCATTCCACCTCCACCTCCACCCATGGAACCACCACTGTATCCACCGCTGTATCCACCACCACCGCCAGATGGCATCATCATTCCACCTCCACCTCCACCCATGGAACCACCACTGTATCCACCACCACCGCCAGATGACATCATCATTCCACCTCCACCTCCACCCATGGAACCACCACTGTATCCACCACTGTATCCACCACCACCGCCAGATGACATCATCATTCCACCTCCACCTCCACCCATGGAACCACCACTGTATCCACC
>WSZQ02093835.1:0-39446 GCA_019419845.2 Weissflogia rhopalogaster | reverse complement strand
TCAAGCAGGTTTATTTCAATCATTCTTTAGTTATTATTTTTAAGTCATGTATTTTAGTCATGTATTTATTTTATTTTTATTTTAATTAATAACAAATAACAAAAGGTATACACTTTTAATTAATGTTTTACAATTTGGTTTTATTTTCGTACAATGTACATTTCGTCGCGAGACATCATCAGGTACTAACATTAATTAAAAGTGTATACCTTTCGTGTCAATTACCAACATGTTTTACCAACAACCGACAGTGGATTCCGTCATTTATACTAGATTTATTGCTTTAAATACATTTGGCGTTGTTATTTTTGTAATAAAATGTGTGGTTATGAAGTTATTTGAGTTATTTGGGAGTTTGGGAGGAGCCAACTCGACACGACTAGAGGGAAGCCAATCGAGCAACGCGTCGCGTGTGTTCAGCCACTAGATGCCGCCACGCAGCAGCTAAGTCCTTAAACTGAGTACGTCCTAAAATCCTCTGGGCTCCTGTGGTTGTTCTGTACAAGATTACACCAGATTTCATGTTTGATCTTTAGGTGTCATTCGACATTTATTTAAATTATAAATGTTTTCCCTTTTAACCCTCAGAAAATGTCGGAAAAAAGGAAAATATTGGAATACAAACACGTCTAAGTAAAACTGTCAGGAGTCAAATAAGCTTAAATGAAAACAAATAAAGAAACATGTTCGACATGTCCTTCAATTCCCTCCTTCTACATCAGTGTCGTTTTTGTTATTCCCGGTGCCAGATGTTGTGGTTTATCCCTCGATTTTCAGGATGACAAAGGTGGAGACCGTCTTCAATCGTGTCCTCGTGCCTACGTACAACTATCTAATTTTGGCCGAATTTATTTGGTCTCCTATCCCCCCTTCTCAATGGGCGCACGTTTCCGCCAAATTCGCGACCGAAACGTGAAGGTATTTCGATGTTCCCGAAAAACGTTTATCAAGGGATACAAGAGAGGATCGCTGTGATCTTTGGGAATTCCTTCTTATAAACGCCGGTTCAAAGAGTTCTAATACTCTGATTTGAGCGTGAGAGGAAGGGAGATAATGGACGAGGAAGGTGGAAGGATAGTAAGGAAGGAAGAGCGAGGTAGAAAGAGATTGCCTGATGACGAGAGAGGTGAAGGGACGGCGTGGGAGGAAAAGGGATGGAGCGGATGGAAAAGAAGGGAGAGACACGAAGAGGGAGCCTCTTTTTGGAAGAAGCGAATCAATTTGTCTGACCACGAGGAACGCGAATGCAAATGCAACGAAAGCGGCGAAAAAAACAATTTAATTTGCGCGTTGGCAATCGCCGAGAGGGAATTCAATTAGAGTCGGAAAGGAGGATACATTAAGACCGTGAGAGTGCTTTCTATTGATTCGGGTGCGTGTACTTTTACTGATCACAACCAAAGGGAAGGTGGTAGAAGGAGGGGTAGGAGAAGGAACGAAGGGGTGCGACAGTGATTTGGAGATTTTGATGTTACAAATAATCCGGGTATTTTCGGTTGGCAAAAGACGGGATAAATATGAAAGTTTGATAAAGATCTATTAGGGATTAATAAGAAGGAACAGTGTCAAACAAAAGAGGAGAAAAGACAGAACTGATGGACAACGGGCTTGAGGTTGTTCCGAAGAGGATCAGATAAACTGGGCTCAAGTTTACACAGGAAATCATAATCAGGATTTTGACTAAAGACTCTTAGCTATATTAGACATATTTCAAGGAACAGCCTTAGAACTTCTTGGAAGGACGAATGAGACCAGAGGAGTCTATTGGTTCCACTCTACTAGCAGCGTCAATTCGCGTCTCGCAGTAACTTACGTGTCACGCTATTGGCCCCACTCTACTCGCCTCGCGCTGGCTCCGCCCTTCTGACGTCACAACTCATTTTAAAAATCAAAATAACTTTATACCTACCCAATTTATGACAGATTTAATCACGCCAACTTTATTTTCTTAGTCATCTATCTAATATTATCATCCAATATATTTAATTTAAAATGCTCAATTGGGAACTATCACAAAAGCAAGTTTAGTATAAAAAAAAAAATCGCAAAAGTATCAAAATCGGATGAAAATCACGTTACATATGTTAAATCTATGTTAAATTCATTTTGTATTACGTTAAATGCGTTAGATATCATCTTAAATATCACGTCCAATATTTTGATTCTACGTTAAATGCGATAGATATCACTTTAAAAGATATGAGCACGTAAAATAGATCACTCTAAAAAAAGATCAAACATTAGGTCAAACTTAGTCATATCTAAAACGGATCAAAGCCTCCAACACCAAAGTACTAGAAAATATGACTCTACAAACGAACAAAGCAAACTAAAATAAAGGTGGAATCAAAATGGAATAGAGACACTTCCCTATTGCTATAATAACTTTGCACATTAAATAATAATGAGGAAAACTACCAACTGAATGCCTGGCAATACGGCAGACACATATTTAGAACCGTCCCGAAGCGATTGTGACGCTGCGGCGTAGCCGGTTCGAAGGTCCATTGACAAAAGCAATTTCCAGGGTAGGCGGATAGTCGGTGGCAGTTAATGACGGTGAAAATAATATTATATTCTGCTTGTGTGTCTCCAGGGCGTCGCGGTGAGGATTTTCCAGAGAGCTTTAATTCGATTGTGGCGTTATTTCAATCCCAATTTAAACCACGGCACTGCATTCCTCTGGAAAAGCCCTTGCAATTCTACAATATTTACCTATAATGCGAGGAGCGGACACGCTTAATTAGATTCCCAGCGATTTATTTTCTTTCGAGCGTGTTACAAATGAAAATTTGATCATTTCGGGCGAAAAAAATGGAGATAAAAATAACGCCGTGATTTCGGATAATGAAAACAATAAATAAAGACCCGAAAGTGGTCCCCGAAAGGTTTATATTTGTTTTTATAGCCACATAAACGCCGGCGAAGTAAAAAACCGTGAACACCGGGGATACCATGTAGATAATGTGATTCATTATATTAATTTTTATAAAGTAACTAATAGATGGCGCCATTTTCAAAATATACAATATTGATGTTATTAACTCACTCGTTTTGTGAGTGTAATGAAGAGATACAAAATACAAGAGATACAAGCGTGAATACATTTGGCATGGTTATTTTTGTGATAAAATGTGAGGTTATGGTGTTATTTGGGATATTAGAATGAGTTGTGATGTCAGAAAGGAGGAGTCAACTCGATGCTTGAGCACTGCCACTAGATGTCGCCCCGTAGCAGCTACGTTCTTAAGCAGGGTATGACCTAACAATCTGTTGGTTTTCAAGGTTGTTCGGTACAAGAATACCGTCAAATTTCATCTATGACCATTTATTGCTCATTTATAGTTGTTTTGACGAAATGTTTTATTTTAATCTTTTATATTTATTTCTCATACGACAATAACTTTAATTATAAAACAATAAATGCCTGAAAGTGATCCTTGACAGTTTAATATTTGTTTTTATAGCCCGTGAAACGCCCGTGAACCAAAGAATTAAACCCCGGGGTCACCACATAGATCAACCCGTTCATGATATTAATATTTATAAAGTAAATAATAGATGGCGTCATTGAAAAAATACATTATTAATGTGAGTTAATGTCTTTTCGTGAGTGTAATGAAATGTTTTTTGAGGGAAATATATGCGTGGAATCTGGTGGAATGTGGATTGAAGAAAAATGTTTTCTCTATGTCGACATCATGAAATTTCATGAAATGTTAGTTTATTTTCGGGTAGACAATGGGAGTGTAGGAAAAAGACTGCGAGCAATGGAGCGACGGCGCAAGAAAAAGCAAAGAGTTTGAAAAATGGGGCTGTGTCGAGAAAAAATGACCATCTTTTCTTCCTCAGACGTATATAGAGCTCTGATGGTTCTGGTTTAATGTGGATGTTTAATGGAGGCGGTCCAGCGTGACCTGGTTATAAGACTGACTTACTTGAAAAAGTAGGTGTTGTTGTTGAAGCCGAAGAACGGCACCGTGTAGGTGAGCATCCAGATGTTGCCGCCGCCGCAGTCGTAGTAGGGCTTCGACCATTTGCCGTCCTCGTAGCGCACGGAGAGGATCTCGTCTGGGACGCGCTCCGAGTGTGCCGAGTCGTTGTGGGTGTACGTGTTGTAGCCTGCAAGCAGAGGATTAGTGAGTACTTCGAGAGAAAGTGGGATTTTTGGAGGCGGCAACTGGACGTTGGTTGGGTGGTTGGATGCTGGATGTCAGTGTAAAAGAGTTGATGGTGCTGGAGTTGGACAGTAGAAAAGGCAGAGGTCTCTAGCAGTTGCAGAGGGAAAAGGAAGAGGAAGGAGGAGAGGAATTCATTAAAGTATCAAGTTGTCTTTCGATGGAGATTAAAACAGGGAATATATATTTACAGAGATTATAGAGTTCTCAAAAATTGGAATCAATTAGGAAGGACTAGGGATATAGGAAACTTTCTCCAGAGTGAGTAATGGCAAAAATCCTTGGTTGAAGGAGCTATACCGGCGCCTCCGCCAATTTTTTTAGGGTAGAGGAAGCATTTCGACTTTATGTGGTTTGCGACCGTGACAGGACTATTCAGTAGTGGTAAGAGAGACTGAAGAAGAAGACAGGACTATACACTAATAGTTTGACTCCAACCTTGGAACTTCTTCGATCTGTGAAGTGATCAGGGTAAAGAACTATGTTTGAGAAGAAAATTATAAAAAGAGTGAGGCCCTCACTATAGTTCTGTGAGGCTATAGTGTGAGGCTAGAATTCAGAAAGAAAGAAATCTAAGTGAGACCGTGAAGAAATATCAGAAGAAAAAACGAAAATAATGTGGAACAACTGCCGAGAGAAGGAAATGAATGAGACCGTGACAGGATTTAACTAATTAGACCGGATCAGAAAAGAGGACAAATCAATGTAATTGAAGGAAAATACAATTGTGATACTGTGAATTCAAGGGAAACTGTTCCACATGGGAATTAAGACATCTTACTTACTGGAAAATCCCCGGTTCTTGAATCGAAGAAGTAGAAACAATTGCAATAGAAGTAACGAGGTAATTAATCTAAAGTAAGTGAGGGGATCTTCTTACATTGATCCTCTCCCTTACTTTAAAAAGAGGAACAGAATAAATTGGTTCAGAACCAGTTGAAATAAGAAACTCGAGATAATGAGAAATTGAAAGGTGGAAGTATAAAAAAGAGACTTGAGAGAGATCTAAAGACAGGGGACAAATTATCCGGAATATCCGCTATTGATCCTTCGAGCCAGTATGAATAGATGGAGGAATCTGATTGTAGGGAACTCGGGGAATTAATGTAGACCACTAGGGGAATTTAAATAACCTGATATTTCATGTCCTGTTTCGTTTATACTCTCATGGCCCAAAAAGAAAACATCCTAAAATACTACTGGGGATTTACTCAAGCCATTATCCTACATACTTAGCGTACACCGAATGTATTTTATATTTTATTACATTGCCTCTGATCCCGGGCAACACGAGCATTACTCACTGTCGCTGGGCCAACATGATTTTTGACCAGCTTTATCTGACCGTCCTTTATACGCCACCTCCGTCCACCAGACATGATTCAGTCTAGATTTTTTTCCTTCTCTACACACTAACTACCCATTCCACTCCCTCCAATTTCATGGAATGGGATACAGTAGAATGAAAAATTGTATCCCACGCAGGCCCTCATAGAATGCTTTGAATTTGTTTGAAATTTAGGACAGTTGATAAGAAAGCTTTTTTAAGGGTAAGCAATGGTGCTATTCAAATAAAACTCTTTTCCACAAGATCTGCACGATTTTCGCATCTCTCAGCTTTCACAGCGAAATGGATGTTTGGGTATGGACGATGTTTGCAGATTGATTGAATGGATAACTTTGTGCACGTGCAAACTGCTAACGAGAGCTGCCGACGCACCTCTAATGAAGCAGCGTTTTATTGATAGCAATCGGGGAGAGTTGGGGAGGAAAGGGGAAGGATTGGTCCACGAGGAATGGGCGTTTTGAAGGTCTTATAGTAAGTGACAATCAGATGCAGTCAATGCTTGCTGATGTCATTCAACGTGGTCGTTTCCACTAAATTTCAGGATGAGATGCGCCTTAGTGAAGGGTAATATTAGCACATAGCTTTCATGATTATCGCTAGAATCGTTAGATAGAGCTGATTAGTTTCATGGCAAAGTTTATCTTTAATCGAACAGGTATAATTTAGTTTAATTATTAGTATGAGTGAATTGATTGTTCGTATCTAGTTTGATTTAATCGATACGGGGAAGAGTAGAATTTGTTTAATTTGTTTTACTTTATTTTGAAAGAAGAAGACGAGTTAATGTCAGTGAGGCTACTATCAAACGTTGAAATTTCTTCAATCTTTGCAGGAATCGGGGGAAAAACTATATCTGAGAAGGAAATGATATAGAGAGTCAGACCATGAACTTCTCCTAAAGTTGTCCTCTGATAATCCAAGTATATCAAAATGCCATAGAAGGCGCCATAAAAGGACACAAAATATTTCCCGTGATTGTACGGGACCAGACTTGCTAAGAACTGGATCTGCTAAGTTCCTTGAGTTCCGGGACATATGTTCAAACACTCGATGTAAAACCTCACAAAGTCTTTATTACAACGACAAGATGAACACACAATAACAAGAGGAAGATACAAGTAAACCAGATAACTCGCCAGCGGAAGAACAGGCCGAACCCTGCGCGTTCTACGTTTTTATAGTGACCTAAACCCCGTTTTCTTTTCATTATCGTCCTTCGAAAGTAGCTGAGCGTGCCTGACGCGCAGCTTAACCACTGCGCAATATATATATTTTGATTTATGTGCAATGGCGCTGCATGCGATGACAAATTACAAATATTGCGCGGTGCAAAATTCAAATATGGAGGCAACCAACTCGACAATAACAATATATAGAATGAGAATATCTAAATGTTATTTTACCCCTAACTTTGGAGGTAATAGATCCTGATTGTAGGAAAAACAAAGAAATTCCCCAAAAATAGGAAACACCCCATAGACATAACTCACATTCAGCTAAATAAATTAACATATAGTCCTACGAACAGAAGACCAGAACAAAGGAAAAGTAAAGATCACAAAAAAGAAGTAAAACGAATAGCCTAAACCATAGTAAATTGCACATAATACTAATTTACGCATTTCGCATTTCGCTAAAAGCATCAACAATAAAAAGGAGATGAAAGGATTAAATACGCATTCAAAAAGCATGCATTTGTTGACGAGGCGTTTTAATATTTCACTGGCTCTGTGTCTCCAATGGAGACAGACAGATGCTTGACTTGATTGCACCTGTTCAACTGCCTGATGCTGGATGGGGTTAGTCGGGGGTTGTTCTGGGGTTCGTAGGTAGCTCGTGTACAGCGGTCGTTTGATGGATTTCACGCGAGCCGACTGGAACAATGCTGGTCGCGCGCAATTTTGCTAAACGGCTTTATTGCATTGTGCTGTACGACAACGACCACGTTCGCGTCGTAAAAATGAAATTTGCTCGGGTGCGCGAGCAACTACATAAAAGTGGGAATTATTATCATGTTCCGCGCATTCCTCAAACATCGCCGTCGTTTCAATCGCGTCATCTCGCGTACATGCATAAAAATATATATTAAAATTACATTTTATTGCGTCGCGCAGAACGCAAAGGAAAACATATTAAAATGTTCAAGTCTATTAATTTTCCCTGCTTATTCCAACCTGAATGTGCGGATATATCCACATTTCCAAGGCAGAATGTTTCTTTCGAGTTTATTTGAAATGCAGTTATCTTGTTTTTCGTGGTTTTTAGAGGGAAGGAATGAAGGGAGAAACATGTAAGATGAAAGCCACGAGTGATTTTGAAGGAAATACTTCGTGTCGAGCATAATAAAAAGTCATCTAATATGATGGGTGGCGTAATCTGATTTCGCAAAATGACGACAACAACGCTGAGCGAAAGGAATATGTAAACACAAACATGTTTGGGACATGAGACGGATGTTGGGGATGTGGTTTAAATTTTAAATTTGTGGACTTCAAGACGAGTTTCAATGTTTACTGAGGCTGGGAGCAGTTGGAACGTGACCTAACTCAATCATGTTTCGTCTCTATTTATGTGAGTTGCCTTGGGGAAAGAAGAGATCTAGGAATTTGAGCCTAGATGATGAATCTGTTAATTGAATAAGCAATTAACAGATTGAAAAAAAAGGGTCCACTAACTTGGCCATCGAGATCTTTAAATGATTTCATCTTTCCCGACTTGACCTTCTGAAGCCTTTTATAGACTACAAGTGGATGGTCCTGTCACGGTCTCAATGGTATTTCTTACTCATGATCAGCCGTCTTCTTAGTAATGCCCTATTTTGATGTCACCCAGGCCTGCCATGGTCTCACTCTGTCGTATTGTGAATTTTAAGTCTAGTTCTAATGTTTATTGATAGTGAATCAGCTGGAACATGATCTAACTGACATTTTTTGGTTTCGATACGAGTTGTCTTGTGCGAAGAAGAGGTCTTGAAATGTAAACCAAGATGAAAAGTTAAAGATGTCAACTAATTTGGTCATCGAGACCTGTTTTAAATGATTCCATTCTTCCTGTCTTACTCTTCTCAAGCCTTGTACAGATTAGTGGGTAGTCTTGTCATGGTGCCGATGAGATTTCTTTGCAACGTCAACCACAACCCTGCTGAGGTCCTATTTTCCTCGTGTTGGAAATGATTGGGAAATCCTGGCTTATTTATTATCTAGCAGGCATCTCATCAAATATATTTCATTTAAGAGGCTTTGTTCAAGAAAAAAGATAGTTTGACTTTCTAGACAACATGGTAAAGACGTGATTATAACAGAAGTTTACGTATCATGAAGGGAATGGACAAGGATATAGACAACGTAAATAGTCGATTCTTTTTGATTCAATCTCTAGTTCGACTATATTTCATTAGAAGCAACTTATTTTTCTATTTTCTAAACTTTGACTCTTTGATTTCTTCTTTCTAATCCATTATACCCAATTTACAATTCTTTCGTCCTTAATCCTTAATCCAACGATAACAAAATCAACATTTCCAAGAAACTTTCGCTTCGGAAATTACACAAATTACCGTTTCTCCGAATGAAAAATGCGATGAAAAACGATCTATTCCAGCCGGCTGACAAACCACCTCAAACATTTACGCACAAATAACTAAAAATCGCTGCACAAAATGAAAATCGCACCATGAAAAACTCGTCTAGCAAAACTTGCTTTAATCTTACCAAACTATGCAACGTTTTACATCACCAATTTTAAGGAGCCTTTCTGACCAACTGATGAAAAAGCTTCCTATGAATGTACAAACCAACAAAACGCATGAAAAAAAAAAACTTCAAAGATGAACCTAAAACACAATTGTCTACTTTCACAAATTAATTTCAGATTAAAAGCATAAAATTTTGGGCTCACTTTAACTTTGAAATTTGTTCTATTTAAACACCATTTTGTAAAGTAAAGGTTCCGTAAACGGCAGGTTTTCCTGTTTATCACTGGTAAGCTCTTCGTTCTATTACTCTACGAAATTTTTCGAAATTAAAATGCATTTTCGAAAAGTTGTCGTGGGGAAACTCGTTTGGAGGAAATGTTTCCGGGAAAAACACCACGATACTCTTAGCAACGACGAATTAAAACAATAATACTCTGATAAAAGTTTAGTACCCTTAAGGGGATAATCCTTCTCGTTGAAAGAAAACGCAATTCACGATTTCGGTCATAATTTCACGCATATCACAAGCTTACAATCTTCCTGTATATAGGAGTATTCCCATAAAAAGAACGAAAACTCGTGCAGTAATTACGCAAATGGCGACAAAACGGATGCGATACGAGCCCCATAAAACGTTAAACAAACGCACTTCCTCTTGTCGCTCCTTATTCTCTTGTCGCTGCTGTCTCTCATTTTACTCCGGTGCTTATTTTTTATAATTTAATTAGTCACCCGCGAAATCGCATGTTTTAATCACCTCAAACAACGTTATAGAGGTGTAAAAAGAAGGCACTGGTGATATTTTTTTTTTCGATTTTTTAGCGCCGGAATTGTTTAAACTTGAAATGTTTCGTGGGGAATCGGGTAGATTCCAGCACATTCGCGGCTATTTTGTTGCTTTTTTAATGATTTTTTTTCAGAGGCGAATGCGTTTAGCATTTGCTTCGCTGCTATTTAAATGCAAATTCAAGCGTGAAATTTCAACAATGTGGGATAATTAAATGCGATTGTAAAAGAGGAAACAAATACATTGTGAAGGGCGGCATGATGAATTATTTTGGTTTTTAAGGCGATTTTGTTGATTGTTTAAGGGTTAAAAATTTAAATACTTTTGGATAAAAATTTACAAAAAAAATTAGTGAAAGCGTATTTTGAAGGAAATTTAAACTTAAATCAACAAAGAATGAAATTAAATAAACACAAAGTGGAAGTTGCTCGTTTTTAGGTAAAATTGTTGCTTTTTCGAAGGGCAGTTATGACTGAAAGACAAAAAAAGAGAAAGATTGAAGAATAAATATTGAAATTTCAAATTGTTACTTGTTTTTTCCTAAAAAAGGTTCAGCTTTCGGTTCTGTGCCTCTTTGGTGAGAAATTTATTTATTTCTCCAGTTTATTTCTGAGTCTAAACGTCTCAATAACGCACTACAATTGGAGATTTAGAAAATATTCAATTTCTAATTGTTTCTACAATCTGGTCCTACGTAATAGTCCGATTAAGGTGGCTGGCTAACCACCGCACGTGCCGAAGCTCGAATCAGCGAGTAAGTTGCTGAAGCCGCTAATCCTTGAGCGTCTATCCAGAGCATTCCAGAACATTCTAGAATCTTTGGTTGTGCGCACATAGAAGAAGTCAATTAAATGCAAAGTGGAACAGACAAGTTACCTAATGAAGAAAACGAAGATGAATAAGACGAAGAAGAAGACGAAGAATGAGACGAAGAAGAAGTCGAAGAAGAAGGCCAAAAAGAAGACGACGAAGAAGACGAAGAATAAGACGAAGAAGAAGATGAAGAAAATAACGAAAAAGAAGACGAAGAAGAAGACGAAGAAAAGACGCAGGAGAAGACGAATAAGAGGTCGAAGAAGTTGAATGAGAAGACGAAGAAAAAGTCCCTTAGATGATCATTCCGATGATTAAATAGTGGCGTTCGGGTCAAACAAGAAATAAAATTTGATACTGATATTAGAGGCTTCTGGTTGAAGGCATTATTCATTATCTCTTTCTGCTTAGTTCATCTTAAAAAATCCCCGCTAATAATTATTTCATTTTAATATTTTAAAGTTGCTCATATATGATGACTAAAGTTATCCAAATTTGTCTAAACATATTTAATATTCCAAATTAGTCTACAATTCATCAAAAACATGCACATACGCATATATATCTTAATTAGAACAGTTTAAGACTATGCGTAAACTTTTTCAATTGTTACTCACCGCCGCAAATTGTTTGCGAAACAAAATTGTAACTGATTAGCGAGTGCGCAGGCATAGCTCGTTGACGTCGACGACGATGATGATAGCAACGCGAAATTTGACGTACCCCAGCATCCCGCAACAGCAGCGCATTCCATGTGCGCCGCGCAATTCGCAAATTAATTTGCATAATAAGCGCGCCCACCGCGCCAGCGCCAGCAGGCTTATTGCAAATGCCGAAATTACGCGCTGCCGCCAAATAAACCGCATAACAAATTACGAAATGAAAACAATCTGCATGCGCTTAGAAAACTCTTCGCGCGTTTACCAAGAAGTCTTAATCAATGGATGTCAGCGCTGCGCTGCGGTTGAGAGTGCAATAAAACGGCCTTTGGGAAAGAAAAAGGGGTTAAAAGGAGGTTAGCGTGTAAAAAAGTGCATTAAAATAGCGTCGGATTAATGAGTACCTACTGGGCATTTTTACGCAAAAAGTCGCGGTGAGCGGCGAGCATCATCAAGTAATTCGCAGTCAATTTGTGCGCTTAATTATTCGCGAAGGAAACGCATTCACTTTTTTGCAGACAAGCGCATTAGTTTAGTACTTTTTGTAGTTGAAAGGAGTAACAGTGTAATTTTTTTCAAGTTTAAACATTGTAGATTATGATAGAAATGGTAGAAGCTTTATTTGACAAGATAAGAGTACTTTTATATCATAGTTTGAGGGTTTGAAATTATCGCGAAGATGTGGCCTCGAAGCTACCAGCACTATGTTGCCAGTATATCAGTCAGATAGACAGTAAGTAGATGTGACCGCGAGTTGACTAAGGTTTAACTGAATAAACGCAACTTAAAGTAAATAATATGAAAGGGGTGTGGCCTCGATGACGATAATTTGACGGAGAATACAATTTATTCTTTGACGGAGAATACAAACTATTCGAAGTATTAAAAGGGTGTGGCCTCGAAATAATAGCACTCTGGAGCCAGTTGGTAGAAGATGTGGTCCCGAAGATTTAACAAAATAATCATCAAATTTTAAAGAATATGAAGTGGATGAGGCCTCGATACACTAGTAGGTGTAGCATCGTAGTACTAATACCATGGAGCCAGGTTGACTGTAGTATAATCTTGAAGATTTAACTCGGTAAATACATAATAAGGCAGGGGTGTGGCCTCGATGCGGAAAGTTTGACGGAGAATGCAAATTTCTCGAAGCATTGAGAGTATGTATTGATTCGGAGGATTAAGAGGGTTTGGCCTCGATGTTCTGGGACTATTGAGTTGTTAGAAGGTGTGGTCTCGAAAATATAACTTGACAACAACAAAAATTTAATGAATCTGGAATCTGGAAACTAGATGTAGGAAGTTTCATACAAATTCTTTGAAGTAATAAAAGAAGGATTAAAAGGAAGATTGAAGTAGAGGGTGCGGCCTCGAAGGAAAAAATACTAAACGTTATTCCTGCAAAGTACTAACCATTAAATAATTTTCAACCAATTTACAAGCATTTCACGCCAAAATAATTTTGCTCAAGGAATCAGCTCTAGCATCAACTCTACCAACATTCCTCCATCGCTTTATTTATAGTTCAAAAGCAGGCCAATTTTCCACGTGCAACAGTATAAATTTCCAACCGTAAACATAGCGTTACTTTCAGGATAGCTGTAGCAAAAGCATAAACTCCTCCATATCACATTAGAAACATTTTCTACGACCGGGAATTTACCGACAGATATGAGTATAACGCTACTTTTCCGACGTTGTGGAACTGTTTGTAAAACCTCCAGCGCCCGAGTTTTTATTTGCTACGATTTTTTATAATAAACTACCACAGCACGTGCTCCGGTGTGAGGGTTTGGTTGGCGAAGTGAGCACATAATTTTCAGGCAGTATGACGTTAAAGTCGGCGGGAAGTTGAGTTAAAGTGTAACTTTACAGGTGGAATTTCGACTTCCCCTCCAGCGTGGCTCTGGAGCAGTTCGGGGAGTTTACGAGTAGTTGGTCTCGCTGGGATGGAGGTTACAGATAAACTCGCTCGTGTTTGGTGTCAATGCATGCTTCTGCGGGTTGCCTGCGCATGCAAACGTGCATCAACGAACACTTCCGGTATACTTTCGTGCAAGTTATGCCGTAAGGTTATGAACTTTATAGGAAATTACGTGCGAGAAACACGGTATGAGGGTGGTTTGAATGTAAAACGCTTTACGTTTTATGCTTGCGCGCGAGGCCAAAAAGACACCGACTAATTTGAATAATTAGAAGGTTGCGTTGGGAAGTTTGCGGGTTTGCTGTGTGTCGATGCTAGCGCTGCTTTCGCTGCAGGCGCTTATACATTTCTTCGTTTCCAATTTACGCAATTAAAATTAATAGAGGACAAAGAGGGTATGATTGAGTGGAGTTTAACGGGTAGAAAGGCATAACAAAGGAAAATAAGTCAGTGGGTGATTTTGGGGTCCTAGGCATTTGTAGGGCTGTGCTCCTTCAAATGCCACAACTGAAAAGAGGTGAGCAAATAGGTCAATAATAATTATTACAGATGAAGTTGTTGATTCCAGGTACAGATAAAGGTATTTGAAAATATAGAGATAACATAGAGAAATGAAAGAACTGTGGCTAAAAGAAGGAAAGATAAAGTTAATCTAAGCAGAATAGTTTGTAAAAAGGTTTTTCAAAGTTAAGGCGTAGCCTTGAAGAGGGAACTAGACTGTTGTTTTATTTCAAACGATAAACCTTGCAGGTGTTAAACCTTACTAGCAGGTGATAAACCATGGGTCTTTTGGATGAATGTCATTTGAAGGGCCGTATTCCTTCAAAGTTAATCTATGCAGAAATGTTTTTGCTTTCAAAGTATTCGCTCGGCTTCGCTGAAATTACAAAGTATTTGACTTGGAACGATGTAGGTGTGGCCTCGCAGGAGAAGGACTGTATTCCTTCAAATGTCACAACTGGAAGGGAAGAACAAAAACAAGTCAAATTTGATTTATAGAGATAAATTTAAACGATAGAGGATAGAAGATTTCAAGGACCTGGCTCTTTCAGGAGATTAAATAATGTCTTTCAGATATTCCTGAACGTACAGAGAAGGAAAGAAACTTTGACAATGGGCGTCAAGGACAAAAAAAGTTAACCTAAGCAGAAATGTTTTTGATTTCAAAATATTGGCTCGGCTTCGCTGAAATTATAAAGTATTTGACTTGGAACAATGTAGGTGTGGCCTCGCAGGAGTAGGAAGTTAAGTAATAAGTCCCTAAACTTAAAACAAGTATATCCAATTTAACTTAACAGGAAGGAGGTGTATTCTCGAAGTAGTCTCGAAGGATAAAGTAGTGATGACACTACATTCTAGAACTAAAACTTCTCGAAACGAACAATGAAAGCCACTAGGAGTTTAAATGAAAACAGAAGACAACAACTGTGACCAGTATTTCAGCGTAGCCCAGAATACAAAGAGCATAATAAACCAGAAGAGAACAGAGCACAATACAACTTAATAAAACACGATGCTTCCAAAGAAATGGCTGAAATGTTTCACTAACTATCCTGGCGAATTGAAATTAAAATTAACGGCATATTAGCGTCCCGTTTCCAGACTATTCCTTTGTGCCCGTTCTTCGGGGACCGCCACCAGTATAGGCGGCAGATAATAACGACGTTGGAGTGTCCTGCTAAAATATGCCGCACGTCTTGAACATAAAGTTTCGGTCGTAAACGATTATTCAGTCGTAAAAATTGCAAAACCATACCGTCGGCGTCGCCATAATATACGCCTAGGTAACCCCATTCGTGTTAGAAGATGTGGTTACTACAGATAAGGAGATAATGTGATAAGGGTTTCAATCATTAAGTAAAAGTCGTAAATTTTTATTTTGAAATATGTAATTTCGAATTGTCGACATTTTTTGTGGAATAGTAAGACATTTCTTTGGAGGAGTGTAATCAGAGGAAATGTCTTTGGGTGGCCGTCCTTCCCGTAGCCTTATGGGGATTAGTATCAATCAGATCGAGAACTATTATTCCATCGAAAATTATTGAAAATTAACAATAAAAGTTATCAGGAAGAAAATAATCATTCCCATAGTTATTTAGTGGATATGCCAATTGGGTTTGGTGCCCTTGGACAGAGGAATGGATGGGTTAATCCCGTTCCGTTGCCGTGGGTCTAATAAACCGGGTAATTTATTACCCTCGGGAGATTTATGGCTGAGCCATGCGCTCGAAGATCTCATTTTAATGACCAATCGGCTTGGTAAAAGGCAGGATAGATTTTTTTTGTGGGTTGGAGAATTGGAATTGGGAAAAAACAATTTGGTGAAGAAGGTTCTTTTTGTTTTCTGATTATTTATTATGGATTGATCCAAGGCTCTAGGAGAATTTAGAGGTACAAGCAGAATCAAGGGCTGAGAAGGAGGAAGGAATAGAGGGAGTCGAATTGTGGAGAGTTGGTACAGAGGTAGTTGGAGTTGAAGTTACACAGAGGTACATACTAAAACAGTGATGGCGAACTTTATTTAGGCGCTGGTCAAAGTTCCTTCATACGGTCGTTAATAGTAGCCAGTGGGTTATTAATAATCCAAGAGGGATACTCCTCCGTTTGAGGACGTAGGTGAAATTATCGGACCGGGTGCATACATGGCAAGGTGTAGTCTTTAAAATTTATGTCCGTCTCTGATAGAAGAGGATTGTATTAAGTTGTATAAAATATTAGGTGAGCTTAGGCGGGGAATTATAAAAACATAGTCGGACCGGGCGCATTAACCGCGCTGAATACACATCATTGACTACATCTGAATGTATGTCCAATTAAACAATTCTTATGAAAAAAAACATGAGAACAGAGCAGAAGAGAACAGAACAGAAGCAAAAATACAAAGGACTCCAAAAGAAGTATCCTTGATTATAAACGCAAGAATAGCCAGCTAGACTGTTACTGGCACCAAAAATTGAACGAAATTGCATCGGCAGAAAATAATATAGCGAAAATAATAAAATCGCATGACTTATGCGATCGCAGGCCGTGATTTTCCAACACACGATGGCAATATACTATTGGCGTATGCGCTCCCGGAAATATGACAATTTCCGGAGTTTTATGTTCCACTTGTTCGACGAGCATACTTGTTCACATGATGATTGCGAAATATCCGATGATATGGTCGCATAAATCCTTCATTGACAAGATGGAACTCTGGCAGGGTCATTCGTGTGTACGAGAGACCCATGAAACGCCATGTCATGACGGATCTTGTTCATGCGGTTCAGGGTTGTGGGAGAGGAAGACAATTTATCGAAAGCAAACACGACCGAAAGGCAGCAAAAATTTTATATATCATCTGATAGATTGTTGGACGCGCTGAGGGATTTGCAAGGTACGATGTAGAAATCCTCTACTTTCCTTGGCTCGAAACGAAAGGGTCGAAATCCCGGCATCAATTGATAAGTATTTGCTCGGAGTAGTCGTCCTCCCCGGAGTTCTGAGGCAACACACATATACCTAATGTATTAGTTTCCCATCGATATTTCCTATTGATATTGCCAATCTTTGCAATTCACGATTCAATTTCCACTCGACAGTTTCCAGTTTCAGTCGCATTTTCAGCATACTCATATTAGTTGCTCGTGAGTAATATTTACACACGTAGTGCAGGTTCAGAAACCATTAAATTTCAATCTTGTTGAAAGTTTCTTTTAAGTGTAATGCGGAGCAGAGAACATCTAGGAACTAAGAGAATAAGGTGTGTATTTATGTTAATGGAATTAATGCGTGAAGTATACAGGTAAGTTCTTCGCACACAATTAATTATTTCTTTCATAAAAGCGGAGATATACCTCTATCTTTACGTTTATAGCGGTACTGCGGTAAAAGTATGAATGGGGTGTTGGAAAGCAACGCTGTTTTATAGTGACGGAAAACTGGAAGGTAAACTGGAGTTCTGTGCTGCGTTGTTTTTTGTTTGGCGTATGAAAAACCTTGCTGAAATGTTTCTTCTGAATAGAACATCGTAGCTGCATCGTCATTAAAATGACTGCTAAAAATATCTTGTAAAAGGAAGTGATGCAAGTGAGGATATGCATCGTTTAGAGTGGCCTGATAAAGTTTTTCGTATGTTTATTTGTACAATAAATGGTCAAGGTGAAGAGTTTTTAGGGGATGAGCAAGAAGTTTTTCTAAACATATATTTGAATAGACCTAGTACATGTCCTCTTTTTCTCCGTGCATTAATACCTTTGGTAAAGTTTTTTCAATTGGCAATAATTACCTTTGTCTGACCGGGCACATACATTCCTATACATGACAATTTTTTAATAAATGATGAGCAAGAAGTTTTTCTTTAAAATATATGTATATAAACCTGGTACATGTCCTCTTTTTCTCCATGCATTAATACCTTTGGTAAAGTTTTTTCAATTAGTAATAATCACCTTTATCGGACCCGGCACTGCGCATATATTTCGATACATGACAATTTTATAATAAATGAATTTTCATGTTAGTAGAGAACTGGAAGTGAAGGGTGGGTTCATTTGAAGAGATTCATTATAAGAACATAGGCGGACCGTGCGAGACCTGTCGCGTACAGCACCTAGAGGACTGGAAGTGTAGGATTGAGTAATACTATTTGGTAAGTACTAATTACAGAAACATGACCGGACCAGGCGCATTCACCGCATTACATATGTCTATCACAGCGCAGATTTAGCACATGCCCTCGTTTTTGTTCCATGTATTAATACCCTTAACGGACCGGGCGCTTTCATAGCAACAAATATAATCTATTAATTAAGATAGTTTTGAAGAAAGAAATATAATAGTTTGTTTATCAGACCGAAAGTCCTTAGAAAGACACATGATAAAAGTCAAACTGATATTGGAAATCACAGAGGTGATCCTTTTTAACTATCTCCCCTTCCCTTCCAACCTTCCGCCCCAAACCTACAAATCGAAATCTAACCGAAAATTAGCATTCCCCCAATTACACAATCCTTAATCACCCATTGCCGCCATTCCCGAAATATAATCGCTGATTCTATCTCCTCCTGAACGATTTTAGCGAACCCCTTTTCCAAAAACGCCCACACGTCCACCCCTTACCCCAAAAACCTCTCCGAATTCCAAACTGCTTCATTAAAGAACCACAGCGCGCGCATTTTCTTGTTGAGCGAGGATTTTATTCCGCATTGACTCCCCCGTAGCGATCTCGTGGAGCGTCCAAACAATTCCAACATCGACAAAACCACTCCACGACCACTTCTGCCAATGGCACTCCCACCCAGCGGCCCTCAACCGATCCACGGTGGCAGAGAGGAGCACGCGTGCCACCCCGTCGACCGAGCGCAAATATTTATGCATTTCGGATGCTTGCAAACGTGCTTCGAAAACAAACAAATTGCGAAACGAAATATTCGGCGAGCCTCATAGAGTTGTGTTGGTAGTGAAAGGGGTAGGTGGGGGAAGGTTCGCATTAAATTATGTGCATATCGGTATATTTATCAATGCTGGCGCACGCTGCGAAAGCATTAGCGTGTTTTCAGCGGTTAATTCGATTCGACGTATGCGTGTGGGTGGTATGGGGATTCCAACATAAACACGTTCCCGACTGACAGCCACAGGATTTCGAGATTTGATTGACTTGTGCGTTTGTCAATATGGGAAAAATTAGTTCCGGGCATATCAATCATGTGGTGGCTTTATGCTATTTATTCCATGTTGGGTATTGGTTCAGTTTGGATAGTTGGATAGACAGGTAGATACTCGCTAATGATATTTTGTGATTGTAATTAATTGTATAGTTTCAGAACGTAGAGTTGATTAGAATAAAGATGAGTTCAGGATAATTGAGGATCATGAGAAAGGAAGATTTGATTTAGGTTCATCAAGATAGAACTTGGAAAGCCATCGATTGATTTTCTAAGGAACCAGGTAAGATTTTCGAAGGACCATAAAAACATTCGAAGGACCATACGAAATAAATTACAAAATATCAAAATTATTGCAAAGTCTTAGAGATTAACAAAGATGAGTTCAGGGTAATAGAGTAACAGGGGATGGGAAGAAAGATTTGATTTAGGTAGCACAAAACCCAGATTGAGAAGACTTTAGAAGGACAATGAAACAAGGTTCGTAGAACGAAGGACAATATTTTGTCAACTGTAAAAGTTGTAATATAGTACAGATTTTAGAGAATAACAGGGGATTATTTTATTTAGAAGATTTTATTTAGCTACTGCAAGACAAATCTTGTAAGGACATTGGAAGGACCATCAAATACTCTCGAAGGACCATAAAAGACTTTCGAAGGGCCATAAAACTAGAAATCCTGTAATCTGCTCCAATGTACAAGAGAAAAACTAAGAACCTATAAATCACAACATAAACTATAAACATAAATTTTAAGAAACCATATTTCAACCCAATTTTTTGATAGTAATCCAATCTTCATAAATTTTTAAGACGAATTACGTCCTGCTGCTATTCGATAATAAAAAGGCCACTATCGCTGAATACTCGCCATTATTCTCCCTTTTTCAGGCTATTGCTGCTGTTTAGTAGTGCAACATAACATGTGCGAGCTTCGTGTGCATTCGTGGTGGCGGTGCAAGTGCAAGTGGCTTCACGCTCGCCACCACAAGCCGCCCCACAACCCACCCAATGACAACGCAAACACTACCAGCGTGTGCGCCCGTCGACTTGAAAATCCCTCGAGGCACTAAATTATGGCTTCCGCCTTGGACTATTGGCCTATGCAAAGGTTGCACCGGATGCACAAATGCTATCGATCTCGCCTCTTCCAACGCCAAACTCGGCCTCGAAGCCATCGGGCCCACCCACTCCCGCCCAAAACTCGTGCAGGGCACCGCACGTGATAGTTTGCATGCCATGCCGGCGACAGTTTGCTAAGATCGTTTATTAGATTAATGCGTCTAATGACATGCGGCGTGTCTATCTCAATGCGTGTAACTAATACCCGCTGGTGTATTGTCCTTGGTTGTTACGTTATTATCCGCCCCCATCGCATACCGACCGTCTATAATGTGGGGGCGAAATGTTCATTTGGGTGAATAATTGGCTATTACTGGGTTAAATATAGACATAGTAGACATTCGCGTATGATTATGTTTCGTAATGCCTTGAATTATAAGTAATTTTGTAATATTTCGGATGGGAGGAGAACTCTCTGATATTGGGAGATAGATGATGAGAATTAGAATATGTGAGAATGTTGAGGAGAGTTTGGTATACAGTAAAGTGTTAGTAGACGGGAGTAGAGTGAATAGTATCATTTCGTGTCATAGCTCTTGAGGGTTGTCGCCCTGTTATTCCGCAATCAATGTTGGTTAAACTCCTTGGGTGGAGCTCCACTTATTTTCACGGAGTCATCATACTGTTAGTACAAACTACTTTGTTTTAAACTAGCTCGCTCACGAAAATTGACACGTGCGTCTCGTGGCGACTCTCTTGTAAGTTGTCGCAGTATTTTTCTGAAGTCATCCTCAGTAAAACTCATTGGGTGGAGTTTCGCCTCATCATTATTTCTCTGCAAACTATTTCACCCGCCTACTAAGTTGAAAATGGAATCACTTGCCTCTTGCTGTATCTCATTTGTTGTGGCAATATTATCATTATAATTACTCTAAAAGTTACTTGACCTTAAAATGAGCACCTATTGAGTATGGTTGCCTTGTAACCTAGACGTCACCCTTAGTAAATCTCCACGTGTGGAGCTTCCAATGCATGCGGTGGCGTTTCTGCAGTGCTCGTATGGTGACTTTCTCGGCCAATCAAGCACCACTAAAGGCGCTTAAAAGGCAATCTGGGAATACCACAACAGCCTGAGGCAGCTGGTTAAAAACAATTGTATTGTCCTCATGTGGTTCCCAGGCGAAAAGGCGTACTTGGCAATAATATGGCTGATGAATTAGCCAAAAACGGGGTAAGAACCAAACTTGTGGGACTAGAAAAGTCGAAAACACTCCCTATATAGGGTAGACGTCTACTAAAACCTCATAACAACCAAAAGGAACTCGAACTGTCTCGAAACGAGTTAAAAATAATCACTAAAATCAGAACAGGATACTATGCTCCAGGGTACCATCTGAGAAACCGAAATATACCGGAAATATACGCACAATTGTGCTCTCAGCTACTGAACCATGAACTAATTAACTATCCCGAAAAAAATATTTTAACCCATTTTACTTTAGAATCTACTAGAACAAAGAATCGTAGTATCATGAACAAGATTCTCGTTAAAAAGGGAGGAGGAGGATGCAACATAAGATCAGAATGATCTCTTTAATGTTATTATCCCTTCCTTGCAAGGTCTTTTATTATAACGAAACATAATAATTTATGCAAAAATACGAATGGGTGTTAAATTTATGGATGCTCCAGATACTCTAGAGTGTCTGGAGTGAAAATGCGTAGCAATAATTGAAATAATAAATACGCTTTGGCGCATGTTTCGCCGAAGAAACACGAAACATTCATTCGTTCACGACGAGATAAAAATTTTACGGTTTGTAAGAGAGATATTCGTCGATTTAACGCCCGACAGCTGCGTGTAAAAAAAAAACAAGTCTAATCTCTCCATAAAGCCTCGGAGGACATTTCTTTGTTCGGCGCTCGGGCGTAATAGCGAAATTGGAATAAAACTGACACTGAGCTTCAAGGCAAACGTATTCAAGCGCACTTTATTGGCTATTCCTAGTCGGACCGAGCGCGGCGGCTGTGCACTATAATAACTATTATTAGAAAGTGGAATTTATGCGCCTATTGAATGTACTGGGCAAGGGCGAGCATTGGGCGAAGGGCTTACCGCCAAAATCCCCGATTTTCCCGCTTGCTCAAAACACAATTAAGGTCTGTGTGTGCAGTGGCCATGCAGTGAGGGTTCTATTAACAAAATTTCGATTAAGTGCATTCGCCGAAATGCAATGGTGAGTTTCATCAGAGTTCAGTCGAAACTTTATTATCAGATGTTAGTGGTGATGGTCAGGCAAACTGTAATCGCCGTTTTAATTGCCTTTTAATGAGTTGCGGTGATCGATCAATTAAAACGCGTCGATAATTATATGCTGGATGAGGTTTGAGTACAGTGTTGTTGATCGGATTGTTGATTTAGTTGCAATGGTCCCGAGGGAGTCGTTAGTCAGTGTCGGAGATTTCCGATGAGATATGGGGATGTCTCTTGGTCAATTATTTATTTCTCACGTCCTTGGAGAGTCATCAATTTGATTTGGAGATAAACGATGTATTGACAATCTGTTTATGAGTTTCTTTAAGTTGATCTTTCTCCGAATATTGTGAAGATTTTTTAAGTTTCACATAAGTTTATCCTAAAATTCAACAAACCATACTAAACTCTTTTCCTTCCTCGTTATCCATCCTCTATCCCTCTCCTCCTGTACATCTATCCCACTCCTGCCTCTGTCCATCTTGTCAATCTGCATCACTCCGCTCTCTGCTTCTCACCTGCCTCTGTCACTCAGTCCCTCAGTTCACCGTTGTCCCTTTCCTCCCTCTGTCTTTCTACTCCCTCAATCCCTCTGCTTCTCACCTCTCTCCGTCGGATATGTCTCTCTCCTCTCTTTGTCCTTCTCTCCCTCCCACGTCTGTCCATCTTACCCTCTTCTCCTAGTGTTCCTCTGTCCCACTCTTCCCTCTATTCTCCGGTCTCATTTTCCTCTAGGTCCCTCAACTCCCTCGGTTTCTCTCCAACCATTGTATGTTTGTCCTTCTCCTCCTTCTGTCCCTGCCCTCCTTCCATCCTTATACTCCCTCTAATTCTCTCCCCGCACTGTCCCTCTTCGTCTGACCTCATTCCTATGTTCCTCTGTTCCCTTGTCCCTCTCCTCATCTCTCTATCCATCAGCCCTACTGCTCTCTAGCCCATTACATCACTTTCCTTCTATACCACTATCTGATTTCCATACTCTTGAAGTTCTCCTCTGAACCGTTTGATTAAAATATATCTGTTACATGTTAAAGCTCAAACATTATCCATGATCCGATCAGACGTAATTTTTAATTTCTAAAGCCAACAAGAACTGTTAATTTCCTCCTTCGACACGCTGATTGCGATCGCTTTGATGTCTTAATCAACGTGCGGGAATCCTAAGCGCCGCTCGCACGTCTAATCACCGCGCGTCACTCAGTCAAGTCGACCTCGCAGTCGACTTGCTGCTGAGAGGACGTGCATCGACGATCCTTAATTGGTCTATTAGTTTAGTATTAAGTCCGGCAAAGTTATCAGATGCTATTATGTCCCAAATGGATGCGGGGAAGACCGGAAAGCTGAGCCAACAACGACGCTGACAGCCTCTCGCATCTTCCCCTCTTGGGCCTCTCCGTTCCGTCGGCGACAAGCAAGATGCGACGTGATTATGCGACCGGAGACAGGCGAAGGAACAATTGGGAATTGAACTTAGCATGTGGAACAATGGCTCGGATACATGCGCGGATACAAATTGCTGATTGGTAGCTTTGAGTTTCCCCGATTAGCAATGCAAAGTTAAATTAGTTGTTAGATGGTTAGACAGATGGTAGTTTTAGTTTTGGATTTCTGTGAGTATGAGTTCCAAGAGGTGGTGAAGGCTCCGAGGTGGATGATTTATTTGATCAACTATCAAAAAAGTTGTTTTGAGGTAAAGTAAAGGCAAAAACGGAGCTCAGATAAAAGCGTTGGTAAATTGGTAACGACACTAGAAAATACCTCATGACTTCGTTTTTCGGTCGTGTGCTGAGAAGCGCAAATCAGTGAGACGGGAGGCGTTAAGGGCTCGACAAACGCACATCCTACAGCCTGGAGGAGGCTGTGGGGTCGCAACGACGCGATGATGATGCCAAATATCAAATGCGAGCTGAGTTCGAACGAGGTGAGCAGTCTGGAATTTCATAACGAACACACTCCAGATACCAATTTGCGCTCGGCACCACACGCTCGGCTGGAGGCTGTTTTTTTTTTCCCTCGGCTCCACGTGGGATGAGTTTCTCTCGGTTCTTACCCGCATTCATATGTCGTCCGCCCTCGCCCGTCCGCCACGTCTACCCGCTCGACGACGCGACTAATATGACGAAAAATATAATATAAAGAACGTTTTTCACATGCGTCGCATTATTTCGCGACGCTAACCTCGCGCTGAACATATTAAAGTCGCGAGTGGTAAATATTTCGCAAATAAAATGAAATTCATGAACAAGCACCAAGTCAACACAGGATAAAGACGAGGAAAGGGGAAGAAAAATAGCAGAGGGGAACAGGTAAATTGAATTCTAACATTATTACATAACATGTTTGATGATTATGTTATGCTTGCAAAAATGTAATAAATATCCAAAATATTTCCTGGATTTATTCTTTGGGGATCTGGAAAACGTAAAAACAGAAAGATGAATGTACTAGGACTGAGGGGATTGAAGAAGAGTGGATCTGAATCTGTTGGGTTAAAACAGAAGAAAAAACAGTATTCCACCTACTGAGAAGGAGAAGTGTACGGTTCAAATAATTGAAGGATCAGAGTCAGTAGAAGTAGAGGGAATTAAAAGGGAGAACAAAGGAACAGAACTGGTCAATGGAAGACCTAGAATTTTGTGACAGGGGATAGAATAGGAGGACGAATAGATGAGGTCAGAAGGTAGGATTTGCTTTGAACCGGTGTGAGATGGAGTGAGAAAAGCAGTAAAGAGTTTTAACAAATGTAGAAAAAAGTGGTACCGATGTGAAAGAGGGGAGAATAAAAAAGGACAAAATAGGAGAGAGTTCAAGGGGTCTTATGCACTGGTGGGGAACCGGGAGAAAAGAAGGGAACATAAAATTAAAGAAAGAGAAATAACAAAACGCAGAGCATTTGCTAAGGCAGAATTGGAAGGAAAGGGAAAAGTCGAATGGGTCTGGGACAAGGTATTCTAAAACAGTGTGCCCTGGATCTCCCTCTCCTTGCTTTCCACCATGAGGGGAGGCCTTCCCGTATTAACTTTTCTCCAGTTCCAGACTATCCTCCCTCTCCTCTGTCTATTGTTTCTCTTGTCTCCCTCCCTACCTGTACTCTCTCTTTCTCTAATCTAAAAGAATTAGTATATATCTGAGTTCCAACTGACTTGGAACAAGGTCACACATCTGAATTGAAATGAATAAGAAGTAAACTCCTCCTCAGAAGTAAATCGACGAAAAAACAATAAACGAGCACAAAGTCTAAATAAATTATACCACACTCAAATCACATTAACAAAGAGAAGATGATTGAGACCCCGGAGAGGGTGTGGAGATGTTCAATGGTGGGCGGAGGCACTTAAAACCGACCAGATGTGGCCGCATTAATAGTTAAACGCCCCCAAGAACCATCACCACCATTACCACCGCACTGGCACGCCACAATGTGCTCCCAACCTGCTATTTCACACATGCCAGCGCCATACAACACCAAAATCCTCCCTTCCGTGCCGCTGAAACTACGCACTGGTGAAATATTGGGAATATACTAGCCTCATATGTGAGCAACCCGTAGCGTGATGCTCGGCGAGCCGTAATAAAATCGTAGTTAGCATGGTCAAGGCGTGCGGGGGTCCGAATGAAATTTTAATCCGGCTCCCGACGCCGCGTCGTGTGGATTCACCGCCGATGAAGAATTTATGCATCGGCAAAATGGATTGTGTTTGGCGCTGATATGCGCGCACACGCAAGCCACCACCGCCGGCACCAATGACAGTGGCGGCGGGCAAAGGCTTAGTTGATAGTCGCAAGCGGATTACCCACTTTGGATTGAATTCATCTATGGGGTTGAGTGGCGGCCACCTCGGTTCGGGTCTGCAATCAGGCGATAGTTGGTTGGGAAAACTAAGATTTGCTTGATCTAGGATATGTTTGAGTTTTGGGTTTGCAAAAACTTGGGTTGAGCGGAATGAAATTAATCAGTTGGTTTTTATTGAATTGGTAGATTGGGGAAAATTTGGGGAAATTGATTGCAAATGTCGGACATAGGTTCCTAATTCAGAGGAGTGGATTATTGGTTTTGTTCTATTCTACGTTAATTCATCAAGAATGGTGTGGGACTGGGATGAAAAGGAGGGTAATCTCGAAAGAGGAAGAGTTGAAGGGTGGAAGAGTGAGAGAGTTGGAAAGTGGAAGAGTGGAAGCTTTGAAGTAGAAGTTTGGGCATGGAAGCTTGGCAGTGGATACTTGAAAATGGAGGTTTCGAGTGGAATTTTGGAAGCGGAAACTTAGAAGCTTGGAAGTGGAAACCTAGAAGTGAAGCCTGAAAGTGGAACCTTGACTATAGAACCTTATATAGGACTATATGGCTCGATAAGTGGAAGTTTAACCTTGGAAGTCCACCTTCCAGGAGGACGTGGAACCCTGCAGGTAGGAGTTGGAGTGGAATAGGATTTTATGGAAAAATAATGGATCAAGACATACTATTTGTCATAACTTCCCTTTTCACAATTTTAAGTCCCTCAGTGAACTTCGTTTTTCACATAGGAACCCTGCCTAAATATTTCCTTTCAGCTAGTGGAACTCGTATCAGTCTTTAGGAACATTGACCTAAAAAGCCCCATATACCAGAAATTATAACTTGATCTTATAGGTCGGAAACAAGGTGGTATGAAATGAGAAATTCTGTATCCCCCAGTGGACACAGGTCCGAAGAACAAAACTATTGTTCCATTATGGAACCAAGCGTTATACTACCTTGACAATAGGATCAGGCAGAAACATGACCAATATGTACATGTCGGGTCGAAGCACAAGAAAGCAGAACACAATCAGAAATATTAATATGCAATCAGTGTTCCATGAACGTGGAAATCAATCCCCCGAAAGCAAAATGGAACACGACATTGAACATATCGGAATTGCCGAGCAAATTTATGCGCGATTCAAGTTGTTTCAGATCGTATACGGCAACCACTATCCGAAGACTTTCACTCACTTGATATCCGATGAGAAGTTGTGCAAATTCTGACAGCGTGAAAATCGCATTCGCACTCTCTAAAGCGAGATAAATCATATCCGCCCTTCTGCCACACATCCCTCCGGATGTTCCACTGGGTTGTAAAACATTTTATTATATCTGGGCGCATTATAAGTCGCTTATTACACCCGCGCCGTCTGATCCCAAAACCCGGGGTTGTATTTGAAGGCACAATAAAGACGCCACGCCGTTTCCCAGTGCCCTAGTTCTCGTGGAAATGCGACACGAAGACGGGATTGAGCGATAAATAAACCCGTAAAACTGACGCCCGATCAGCATACGTTGATAATTTTAAATGTATCGTAAAATGTTTGAACCAATTGTAGTTCATCTGAAATTTGGAGGGGTATCAAGACTGTAGTATTATGATTTTGACCTTGGAGGGATAAAACCTTGGATGAGTATGAAGACCTTGGAAGTGGAAGTGGAAGTGGAACTAGAAGTGGAAGTGGAACTGGAACTGAAAGTGGTATCAAGTCCTTTGGAGGAGTCTCAAAACCTCAGTCGAGTATCAAAACCTAGGAATCGTATCAGATCCCTACAGGGATATCAAAACCTTGAAAGAGTATTATACAAGAAGGTAATAGTCCTTCAAAACACCATAACCATTAGAGATATGTTAAAATAAAGAAAGTTGACATTGAACAAAGTTGAAGGGGACTGAAAAAGTAGACACTACGGAATTACGAATGTAAGACTCGAGTAATGTCACTATTTGTGACTCTTTCTGTGCTGTCTCGTACCCGTACAATCCGGATAAACAAAGGCACAATGTATTTGTAAAGCGCACAATTTCCTGCTTCCCTTTGAACGTTCCCCTAACCCCTTTAGTGCGTCTAGATTTTGTTGTCAGTGGCGCACACTATGCATGTTGGCGTACGCAGACCTGTCACGGTGCTCACAATTGCGCGATCTCGTCACACGAAGCACGCAATCATGTGCAAAACAAACGCATGTTGCGCAAGGAAACATGCTTTTGCCCTCACATCCCACATGTCTACAGTGGAATAGAAGCCCTGAAAGCTTCCATTCCCTTGCCTACAACTCTCTGTGTGCCTCACAGATTCAAAAGCACAAAGAGGTGCTGTCAAAACTACACCCCGACAATTAATTTACTTGCGGGAATAAAGTGTTTAAGTCCTGAATGGCGACTTACAAATCGTAGACAGATAAATCAGAGTTGCGCATTGATATCGTTCCATTTTGAGTGGAAGTTAACGCCTTCCTGCGCCACCGGGAGCTGTTTAATTTGCTGTCGGAAAGAATAAATTAATCTTGCCGAGTGGCGAGAGCCAAGAAGGAATAAAAAAATAGTAGGAGTACCGGGGTGTTGATGGTGATGGGGATGTGGAAGGAGTGGGTTTGAAGAAGTGGAGGAGGAGGAGGTTGTTGAGTTGGAGACGTATCGAGGAGGAGTTGGAGGGAACGAGGAAATCCACCACGAGGATTTCTCGGTAGTACAACGTAGAGAGAACAAGTGAGTGCCGGGTGTTTTGAGTGCTTCGCGCCATTTGTTCGCAAAGTTTGCACAGCCAGAGAGTTGAAGCTGGCGTCTACGCAAATTAAGTTTGTTTATATTTATTGATGATTTTCCGGATTTAGGAACAGACATAATATTTACAAAGTATTTCACGATAAGGCAAAATCCTTCTGTGTCAGAGAAGTTTCTAGATTAGTTTTAGAGAAATTTACAGATCAGTTTCAGAGAATGTTATAGATTAGATAGAGGGAAGATTGATCGGATAAAACATTGTCTACAATGAAATGGAATGGGCAACCAGAATTATATATAATATTGGAATAAATGGAAAGGAGGAGACCCAGTCAGGAGAGCCTCGGTGGAACAAAGACCTGATAAAAAGTAGATTAGAAGGTATATGGAAGGTTGGGAGCACTTGGAAAGGAGTGAGCCTATTCATAAGACTATGAAGGTACAGAGTTAGAAAAATGTGTAGGTCTTAAAATAGAACCTTATGAAACAATAATAAATAGGCTGTAATTTTATAAACTAGATCAAGGAGATACTTTAGAACAGTAAATGACACGCCTATAGGCATAAGGCGTGTCAGTTACTGAAGCAAGCATTTCAGTATACCTGTCTAGAGAGGAGGATATCAAGTATAAAATGACACTCATTCTCAAGTTATCCCTCTTCGCTTATGGACCACCTCAGATAACCTTCATTTCTCCAGAAAACAGAGTAATCACTGATGAAGAGTCTTGCAGGATGGAGTGAATATAGCACAGATATTGGAACATGTGTTGGGAACCGTTGTACACGGTCGTTGAATTTTTTCCAAGCTTTTATGAAGGTCAAGACTGCAATTGAAAAATATTTTACGACGTGCACATTTTGCGTTTGGGTGGTTTTGGAAAGCGTAGCGGATCCGATGGTGAATTGTTTAGGCACGTCCGGTGGTACCATCTTATCTTGCGAGTGACGAAATATGCATCGCAGATGTTTGAGCAAAGCTGTGCCTAAGGGTAGCGTTTAGTGGCACACCCTGTAGATCTTGAGAGAGAGAGTGGTAGGCGGAGTGTGCTCGGATTGGTCCTGGGTAGGTTCGTAAGGTGGAAGATTGTGGGGGAAAGCGTTGAGGGTGTGTGGACCCCAGCCGATGTAATTGTAAATTTGTGTAAATAAAGTACTTCGACGTGTGTACTTTTCTCCGCAGCGCAATCATCACTATCAACGAACGGGTAGTTCGGTTTCTGCTAAAATAAAAGACCTTTGGCGTTTTCGTCAAAGGTTGATGTTGTCAACAGGCAGGCTGTTCGCAACAACATGTTTCAAAAACATGAAGGTCAGAATGTAAGGAAATGATATGAATTTAGTAAACCTTAGTAATAGGTCACACAATGAAGAAATATTAAACAGGACAGAGTTTAATGAAATGGATCCATGGGTTATACTGGACCAGTGATGGCGACCTTGTTACTGGTGTTAGTGTTAATGGTGTTAGTTACTGCCCTGTGCAATCAGGCGGAAGGGGAGATTTGAGCCACGATCTTAAACCATCATAACTGCGCCAGAGTAGAATTTCTGATTGTGAGTGGAACATGACGGACACAATGGAACAGAAAACTTCACAACATCAAGGGACATCAAAGAATGGACTGAAATTCTGCTCATGTCTCTACAAGGGACAGACCAATATTCTGGAGCTAAAGAAACGGATTGACAAAGGAATAGGACAAACTCCAAAAAAACAGCATAACATTGTTGTTCGAATGCGATTGTAGCGTGTTGTGTATATCCCAGCCATTCAGTGATTTGCCTCGCATCATTTGCCATCAATCAGATGACAGTCGACCAAGCGCTGAAGGGCGTTGTTATACAGAACGCGAATCGAACAGAGTTTGATAAAACGGTTACAAATATTGAACGCCCCGAAATGTGTATGCGACGGTAGAACATGTTGGTAGCAGGACGTTTGAGCGAGTTCTCAAACGTCCTGCCACCTCCACCCATAACTTCCATGCCTCGTTCCAGGTTCCGATCGAACGAACAAAACTGTCGTCATAGCAAGAGACGAAACGGGCAACAATAGCTCGCCTCGCCCCTCAGTTGACAAAACGGAGCACACCACTGCCACTGCCGGCGTCGACAGCGTAGCCGCCGCCTCCAACGCGCACATCGCAATATATTCCTTATTTGCTTTTCGTTTCATTTCACCCAGCAGTGCAACAGCTCCACCGCTGCCGAGCAACAGCTCCGGCTTCTTTTTTCTCCTCTCGCACCGTTTTATGATAGACCATGGAACGACAAGTCTCCGAACGTGCGCTGCACACTAAATTCACGAGTGGAACTAAACTTTAATATCAAATATATGAAACATAAAAAGGGTGCATGGACCGGAAACGAAACAAAGATGAGGAAGGAGTGGGGGACGAATTTACTCAGGCGTTTGTCTGGAGCTTAATATGTTGTTGTTTTGATGTGTGTCGGGAAAATATTTTCCAGCGGTTCGACGGTTCATGTTGTTTTCTTCTTGTTTTGGAGGCCGGTTACTTGAAGCAGGCATAATGCACGAGCTGTGAGGAGGAAATCGTTTCTGATGCATTGCGAACGCGGGAGTTCATGGGCGTAGATGTGGGAGATCGTCCCTTCGAGGACTCTGTTCAATCGAGCGCAATAAATCGACTCTGCTTCATTTAAAATAAATACTAGACAATCTTGGATAGTGTATTACGCTTTCTTTGACTTCTTTCTGTTGGTTTTTCTGAGTCCCTGTTTACCTTCCCCAGAATGGTTGTGTCCTTCGACTCTTAACAATAGTAAATAGAGGAAGAAGAGAAAAAACAAGTTTGCGTTATTCTTCAGATATCCAAAGACAATTTGGAGAATAAATGTTAAAAAGGGAACGGACCTTCTCTGGGGGAGAGAATATTAGGTCAAGAGTTTTTAGTACTAAGGATAGAATGGATATAGAATGCATATAAGGGTTTATTCTATCCTTTTATTCAATATTCAATAGAACTGAATAGTATGGTAACTGATAATAGAAGATTAATACTAAATGGCGTTTAGAATGATTAACAACAGAACAGATTAGTGCAATACGGAACCCTACAGAACTAAACAAGTAGAATATGAGGGAGTGCAAGTAGAGAAATGTTCAGAATAGAGAGAAACTAACAATGAATTCAATGGTTTATTGAAGAGGTTTAAGGTTGAATAGTTATGGGACATTATTCAGGTTACATCTAAGTGGAATATTATGGAACCAAATAGAACAGATCCAGTCGAATAAGAATGGAACATTTATCAAAGAGACATTTAGTACATCATGATGATCAAATATCTTGATTCCTCCAAACTGAAGGTTGGACAGACTAGGTGCTATTTCCAGATTTGATTCCCGGAACACGTAAAGGCAACTGTGAATTCAAAGACTCAGTGCATCAAGGATGAATAGAGACGATCTATGGGACATTACAAGGCCATATCTAAATGGAATGGGACATTCACAAAAGATATCGGTATCTAATGGGCAACTGGTAATTCAATTGCTCATTATTGGAGACGATCAAGGTTGAGTAGATACGTAGGTCAGAACTGAGTGCAACTGGATGGAACCAAATAGAACGAATCCACTCAGAAGAAAAGATCGAGACATTTACCAAAAGTATATGAATTGCACCAAATCTCTTATGAATAACAAAATCAGGAATCCCTAGACAACTTCCACAATTTAGATGACTATCAGAGGAATTGTCTTAATTTCATCAACATTTGCATTGGGCAGACTAGTTGCTATTTCCACATTCAATGCGATTCTCGGAACATCTAAATGCAACAGTGTATATAATGGATCATTCTAGTGACGATCAAGGTTGAGAATAGATAGTCTATGACACATTATATAGGACCGATCTAAGTGGGACAGAATGGAAGCAAATAGAACCAATCCTCTCAGATGAGAGTACATTGATATCCCTTTGATAACATCCAATTCATCCTGTCTGTAAACTCCAAAATCTGGAATTCCCCTGACAAATTCCTGAATTTCGATATCAATCAACTGAATCCACATAATTCCTCGAAAATCGAGATATGGTGGTTATTTCCAGATTCAATGCGATTCCCGGAACAATTAAAAGGTAGCATAAATTCAACGAATCATTATTTAAGTGGAATAGAATAGAACCTAATAGAACAGATATACTGATGAGAATTGGGCATTTTCCAAAAGGAGAGCCAAGGTATCAGATCCGTTATAAATTCCAAAATCAGATATCCCTGGACTAATTCCTCAATTTCGATATCTATCAAATGAACTGTCTTAATTCCCACAAAATCGAAATATTTACTATTACCAGATTCGATTCCCGGAACACCTAAAGGCCGGAAATTGCCAAGTCAACCTTTGCAAGTCATAGTATCGAAGGACGCCATAAACTATCCACCATAGAAAACGATACTATCAAATATGTTCCATGATCGTCCATTGGAAAAAGAGTTCAGAAGCTGGAACTTAGAAGAACCAACCAAGAAAATCCAAAAAGATTGTAACATGCAATTGGTGACCCCGCTTAAACTGTTCAATGGAATAAAATAAAATCCAAAGGAAACTACCTTTAAATATGTAAATTATCTAGAGATAAAGAAAGTCTTTTAAAATGATTACATCCTCTCGGTGCGCTTGTAAATCACAGTATGTAAATCACGTGCAAATTTCAATTTGCTGCTCCAGCAAAGCGCGAAAAAATAGCACGTGAAATGTTGACCACCTTTTTTGCCCACCGACCGCTGTCAGAAAATGCATTATTGATTGGTGGTGTTAAAACAAGACTCTATAAAATCCGAATATGTCGGTCCGGCATCGGTCGCCAAATTACCTTCTCCTCAACAAAAGCAACCCACAAGAACGGAACACGCCGGAGAACAGCGAACGTGGAAAATAAAAAAATGGGCTGCCATCCTGGCACGCCACACCGCACCGATCGGCATTAATGCGGCCGAGCATCTAATCCTAATTTCACCCGCGGTAATTTCCGGTAAAGCTCTTTTTAAACCAATCGCAAACCTTTAGCATTTCGTGTTTAAATTACCCTGGACCCGAACATGAAATTTTAATAAAATTGTTGTATTTCCATTCGGTGGCACGAGTGGCACCAATGGGAAGGGGTAAAGTGAATATGGCAGCGAACGTGGAAAAATGTATTGGACTATGGGGATTAATACGTTTTTGGTATGTTATTGACGTTCAACAAGAGTGGGCAGGAATAATATTTGCGTAGGGATATTGGTGGACTGTACATGAAAGGTACTTGCTGGAAAATATGGGGATATTTATAGTCCCTATGACATGAAATGAGTAAATTATGGGTAGAGGTTTTGTGTATTCGTAGAAATTGAATTTTATGTCGTTTTCAAACGGAGTATAATCCGGTTGGAAGGACCATATATCTAACACGTTGCAGGACATGATTCCACAGACCAAATCAGAATGAATCAGATGAGATCCTAATGGAAGAATATCACCAATGATTGGACCAAGTGCGTTCACCACGCCATCAGTCCCTACCATCGATATTGGTTCGAGACTCGTCTATACCGAATTGGTAAACATTGAATTTCACGACCTGCTTAACCCGATCCTGATTCGGTTCGAAGGACCATATGTCATACACCTTTCCAGACAGATTGTCACAGAGGAAACTAGAATAAATCAGAACAGATCGGAATGATAAATAAAAATTCCTTAGATTAAATACTTTTATGGTACTGCAACTTCACTTATAATATTATATATTTCACATTTCCTGTATAACAAAAACGTCCTCTTGATTTTGGCAAGACAAAGGGCTATAAAATTGAAGACTCGACTATAAAAACTCATGTTTGTAAGAACGACGTAGCATTTTCCTGTAAATACGAAATTTTAAACTTTTGTAACCTGGAGAGAGAGGTTTGAAAGTGGCACTGCGACCGTTCTCCAAGCCAATAGATTCAATGTAGCGTTTTACGAAACTGCTCAAACAATTCTAGGGCACTAATGCAACCTCGTTGTGCACACCACCGTCGTCTGAACACACTCACCCATCTAGGGCGAAGTTTGCCAGTGTAATTTCTCGCTTTTCCTGCCACCCTAGTGCCGTGGATGCAGCAGCAAAATACATTATTGTCTAGTTCTCGTCGCCGTTGTATTTCAACATACAACTTGTGAATAAAAAAAGTCATGTCAAACACTACGTGCAGTTGTAGGCACGTATTATAATCACACAAGTTGCCAATAGGGAGTTATTAATCGCCTGAACAATTAGTCGCAGAAAACAAGCTAGGAAAGTTTATAGTAGGGAAATTTATATTAGTTCTTACTAACATGAAACTAGAGAGGTAGTTTGAAAAAGTAATTAGATATATTCATGTAACTGTAATATTTAATAAATTTCTTTTGATTTCTTGAAAACACGAAAATTTTATCAACTGCGTCCGCGACATTTAAGTACCCTTATCGGACCGAGTGCGTTCGGCAGCAATGCAAACAATCGACTTATCATTGGAATAGATAGATATAGGTGACAACAACAAAAAAAGTCTCCAAAAATAAAATAGCCTCCATTTTCTTTTATTTAATGTATTCGGTCCGCAGACCTGGCCATCGACCTTCACTGGTCCTTCAGCCTGGATACATATATATGATTTTATTGTGATATTTTGTTTAATAATTTGTTGAATCAAGGGCTTTCTCCTCCATTAAATTTAAATTTTGTGCTAGCTTCGGCTTCTCTTTTAATTTTTGAATCTCTCTTTGAGTTTTCAAATAAATCATCTTTTAAAATTTAATGTCATGTTATTATTTGAATGCTCACTCTTACTTTTGCCGTTCTACTGTCAGTAATGTCATCAGTTTAAGTTGATACATAACCAGGATCTGATCAATCGAAAACGAAGATTTTTGTACTTATAAATACGTTTCACCACATAGTAGTACCCTTATCGGATCAGGCGCGTTAGACTGAGCTACTTAGGTTGATTTTCTTAAAAGAATATAGTCTTAAACTGTATACAACCAAATATTACCACCAAAAACATCCCAAAAATTAGTTAACACATCTTACAATAATAGCCCAGATATAAATTAGCGTCCATTTTCAAATAAATACCCAAGCGAAAAAAGTTATCTTAAACTTTTTAGAACTTATTTCTACCAAAAAATAAAACAAATGCATCTTAACACATGAAACCAGAACAAAAAAAGTCTCCAAAAACCAAGGAGCCTTCATTTTCCTCAAGGTTTTCGCACATTTGCTAGAAAATACTCTACAAAGACAACTACACTATGGCAAATTTCATCAACTGCGTCTGTGTAACGACAATAATTGCTCGCATGACATAAAAAGATAACAAGTTTGTTTCGCAGTGGATTATTGGCGATCATGGAAGGCGCCCAAAATGCAGAAACTTCTGCCGCATGCTCGTACACACCTTGCACGAAATAATGAAACAAAATGTGTCTTATCGCACCAAACTTTTCATGTAATCCTTGTCCTTATTTCTTTACTTCCCTCGAAACAAAATAAACTGCAACAAAATAGATGCAAATTTTGAATTCCTCGTATTTACTAGACTTTTATGAAAGTCCTCTTCAATCTTACCTCTTGGTGTATTGTACATCGTGTATTGTACATTGTTTTCGTTGTTTATTCGACCAAAGTTCGGACGAAATCATTCGCGAAATGCAATATCAATAGCTCTCTGCCCCCTCGGCGATTAATTCCACCTTGTATTTCATTCCATCCAGGTAGATATGCCATTGTTTGCGCAACTTTTGTCTCCCGATGCCAATTTCGAATGTTCCGATATTTCATGCAATGATGCATGCGTATTGAATGAAATATTCTCGTTTCCACTAAACAATAAACATGCCAATTACAATATTGAGAAGGTCAGACTTCTGAATGTTCGTATGGACTTACTTGTCTCTATAGTTTCTGGCCGGGTTGTTGTTTGCAATTACCGCACATTATTTGTAATGGGATACAGAGATGGAGAGAGTAAATATTTGCGAGAAGCAAACTTTAGCTATTATTAGCGTTCCTAGAGATGCCCGGTTCGACGGACCAGCGGATTAGTCCTTTCTTATCTGGTTTGAATGGGTTCGGATTAGGACATTTAACAAATAAGTCAAACTCGAAGTTGGGTTAATCAAGTTCAGATAGTTACAGTGGTAGTGTGGTTGTAAGAAGGTTTATTTTATAGACGTGTTTAGTTCTGGTCTTGGAAAGAGTTCTAGAACAGATTTAGTTATCTTTTCACAGTTTAAGAAGTTTATTGATTTATTTATTAGTTCAGATTAAACAGGATCAAATCCAAGGTTGTGAACATTTCTGATCCTGATTTTTTGTATTTATATTTAGATCCCAGGAAACCTGGAATAATTATCTTTATCTTTTCCATCCCTTGAAATTGATGTATCTTATACTATCTCTCTGGATCAACCTTCAACTTTTTTAGACCTTATTGTCCGACCTCATTTAAATACTCTAATCGGACCGGGCGCGTTCTACCGCGCTGCCAATACTGACTGCTAACTCTATTTTCATTATTAGTAACTACATTTTTATGACGAGCCTTCTCGTTTCCAATAGATATACCAATTATAATATTGAGTGCCTCTGACTTCTATATGTTGTCTACGAAATCTTCTAAAAATTTCCTTCGAAGTATAGAATCTAACAAATTTATGAAGCGGAATTGTAGATTCGTTATGATTTCATGGAATCTGATAAAAGGATGGAAATCATTCCAGCTTTCTTGTGTAATTTGCTCCCTGGAATAGAAGCAAATCCTGATCTTAAAACCTGCAGTAACTTTTCTGATCCCTTGAAACTGGTTTACCTATACCATATCTCAGAATTTGATCTAGCTTCAATAAATATTTCTGGATTTTACTGTTCCGCGACATATATATACATTTATCGGACCGGGCGCATTCAAACACACTGCATACAGCGACTCCAAACGTTCGCCATAACTTTATTCTGACCCTTAGTAACTTAATTTTACTTTCAGGAATATTCAAATAGGTTTAGGAAACAAATTAAAATTACCACTTCTGAGCCAATAGCTCTCACAAAAGAATTTCTGTCTTGATGAATGCAAATTTAATCCAACTTGATATTTGAGGTATAATATCCACCATCATCAGTCACATCTCCAAAATAAACCACATCATACTTGATTATCCTCTATCTAAAGCTACAGAATGATGAAGAGAGTGTAGAGAATAAATCATGTCTTTGATGAAGGCGCCGGTCAGCATTGTTCTCCATTTACTTCCACCGCGTATGTAAAACACCATCTATTATAATTACATCCATGCTTAATTACATTCCTACATAAATTCCAAACCTAATCCTAGCTGCATATTTCTTTCGCGCTTTCACCAGGCCATTATACTCAATTTCCAGGGCTGACATTTGTTTGCGTACAATTAAAAGGTACATTCGCGCTTCGGAGGGAAGGTCAGCGCCGAAAAAATCATTGGAGCTTTACACGAAACTCTGTTTTCCCAGCGTCAAACTAAGCACGATTTATAGCCCTCCAACTCCTCTGAGCGCCAACTGGCGAGCGAACTATTCCAACTTTTTTCCGCGCGTCGAGAACGTTCGGCATGCAAACCGAAGGAGATTTGGTGTGAAATTAATTTCCGTGTCAATTCGGATGTGCTGTACGGCACTTAATATGTTTGCTATCGTTTCGGCGTGAATTTTCGGTGTTCGGAATGGTAGTTTATGCTTAGCGCAGGACGGATAGCGATGATAATGATGTGGGATGAGGCGTCGAAAGTTTGCTGATCACTTTTTAGTCGAGAGATCGTCGGGTAAGTGCACAGTTGTTTTCAATTTGTTGTTGTACGATGAAGCGCGCAATATCATCTTCCAAGTTGAATATGCGTTCACATAGTTGTAATACGCTCTGTTAAGCAAGTAGGAAGCAAATCGTTGGTTGGCTAAATGACAGAAATAATGCGATAATACGGAACGCTCAAGAATCGTTTGAAAAAGCAGATTTCGAGGAAATTATACAAGTTTGTCGAGAGTTTCGCCCAGAGTTTTTGGGAGGAAATATTTGTGTTTATTCGATTATCGTATTGTTTTGACTTTTTTCGTTTTAATTAATTTTTGTTTATTTTGTTATAGTTAACATACATGTTGTTGAAAGAAAATGCATAGAAGAAAAAGCAAACAATAAAAACAACAAAGCAATCTTTACTGAACAAGATGTGGTGCGATTTTGTTGGTTTCATCCCTTAATATTTAACCTCCTTCCCTCAACATAATTCAAAATATAGTTTTTGTAACCATAATAAATATAAGTCCGAAAAATATGAATATAGTCAGAAAATGGTTTGCAACGCCTTCTGAATAACTTTGGGGAAACTTGCAACATGTTAAATATGAAGATAGCAACGAAGAAAACCAAAACGCTAGTTGTTTCCAAATATTTAACAAGGTGTCGTTGTCCAGGATGAAATAATTGAACAGGTATCATGCTTCGATTACCATGTTTGTCATCGGACAAACTAACAAGGCAGCACGGATATCTGGTGCA